>JAJEJO010048131.1:202136-219499 GCA_020662805.1 Glaucomys volans
GGGGGTTATAAGGACTTGCCTTTGAAAAAAAAAAAAACAGACCCAATAATCTTGCGGCACCCACTCCCCAGACTCCCACTCCCCAGACGGATGCAGCGTCTACAGGCCTCTCGCAGTGCGAATGAGCCAGGCGGGCGCGGCGGCTCCCCCAGGAAGGCTCCTTCCAAAACCACTGCCGAGCAGGGTTTTGAAGCATCAGGTTGGTCAAACCTAAGCTAGACCACAGCTAGATCTCAACAGCGAAATATGTTCTTCCTTAAAAAACAAGGGGACAACAGAAGTGACCCTGAGTGACCCTTGCTTTCACTTTCACAGCATCCAAAGATAAGCCACGTACGGCCAACGAGCCGGTGCTGATTTTGCACGTGGTCATTAGCGAATGTCTCTGGAGCAGGGGCCTCGCCTCCCACTCGTCTGCCCCGCCACGCTGCACAGAACCTACAGACCAGCTGAGGGCGTGAGCACAAGGAAACCGGCCTCGGGTCCCAAGACCAAAGGCGCTTTCCAGATGGCTGCTGCTGCTGAACGTCAGCAGCCCAGGCCCGCGGTAAGAAGGGTCTGCTCGGTTTGAATCCAAGGCAAGCAAAGGACAGGGTGGAGAGAGGACGGGGGCGCTCATGCTGGATGGCCCGCAGCCGCGGCAGCATGGTGGGGCTGCTGGGTGGGCTGCAGCGCCTGCTGTCTGCACTCCCGCACTTCTCCACGCCGGGCGAGGCCTGCACCGTGATCTTGTGCGGGAAATCTGTTGGAGACAAATCAGAGAACCGAGATTTCACCATGTCATGATATTTTCATCGCCAGATCCTTTGCACACAGTAATAAAAGCACACGTTGCCAGAGGCAACCGCCGAGCAACGTATTCAGAGTCTGACCCTCACTTGGGTTGACCTGTCTTCAACTTGGGTTTGAGAGAATGATTGACAGGTTCTGTCTGGGTCAGGTACAATGACATGTGGGGTCATTACACAGTTCTCCATCTTCTGGCAAGTGTCACCTGCCTGCAGTTGGAGACAGTCAAGCACAAAGGAAGCAGGAGGCCCTAGCCTATCAGTAACAAACCACGCGCTGAGAGCCAGGGAGGCCCTGCCCAGAGGCCGGAGCCCGGAGCCTCACCTCTAAGCGGGTACCACGGGCTTCCCAGGGCACTGTGGCCAGGCACTCTCCAGACACTCTCTGCAGGCTGTCCTCGCCTGGCAGGAGTCGGGCAGAGAGAAGCTACTGTGGTAGGACTCTGATGACAGAGTAGCACTGCCGGAGGGGAGGGAAGGCGGGCTGGGAAAAGCAGCAAACACCCGGGGCTGGGAGAAGGAACTCGCGGCTGCTTTGGCTGCGGTGCTGATGGCCCTTTGCTGGTGGACGTCCCACTTGCCGGGTCACTTCTACAGCTGGGCAGGGGTGGGCGCTAGTGTGGAGTTTCGTGTGGTGGAGACACAAACAGTTCCCAGCAGCGGGAAAGACCCTCTCAGGGGCTCTGGTCTACGGCCACGCTGGGCTCTGACGCACCTGTGTCCCCGCGTGGCACTGCCCACCAAGATCCGGCAGCTCCAAGTCGACTGAACCAGTTTTATCTGCTGTTTGCTAATTAGTCGAGTGACATCTCTGAGACATGCTCATTTCACATTTGCAAGAGGGGCATATTTATCTTTTTGGAAACTGTCTTTAAAGAACTTGAATGGAACGCCTGTTACTGGGGACGAGGTGGGGTTAGGGTTTGGTAGGTGAGCCATCTAGGCCATCACTCACGCTCAAAAGCTCAAGATGTTTTTTGTGACACTGTCTTCTCCCACCAAGCACAAAATTCTGCCAGACTTATTACATATTATTATATTATAAATTCTCTTACGTATTCTTACACAAGAGAATTTATATCCAGGTTCTGGAGTTAACGAACTTGGTTGGTGTCCCAGTTCCACCTCTAACTAGCCAGGTGAATTTTGGGGAAGTAACTTCTTTGAATCTCAGTACATTCATTTATAAAAATTAGGGGAAAAAAACCATTACTGCTAATTCAGAGGACTGTGATGGAAACGTAGGTCTGAAAAGGGACAGAGAACCTACCCCGCAGCTCAGAGGCAGCCAGGGCTCCTGCTGTCCCATCTGCTCACTGTCCCTCCCACAGTGACCACTGTGCACACCTGGGCGGCACCTGGGCTGCACCGTGCCCTCTCACCCTCTCCCACCCCTCGGCCAGTTCCAGCGGCTACATGCACTTTTTAAAACGCATGACTGACCATGGCAGTCCCCTGCTTAAAATTCTTCAAAACCTTTTCATGATTCCTAAGCCACAGATTAAAAGGGAGCTGACCCAGAAACCCCTGCACCTGGAGTCTGGGCCTCCAGCCTCCTCTTGCCCTGTGAGTCAGCAAGCTCTTCTGCAAAATGCCCCATTTTTTCTGTGATGCTGGGGCTGGAACCCAGGGCCTCAGGCATGCCAGGCAAGCACTCTACCTCTGAGCCATGGTCGCGGCCCCTGGCGCCCATTTTAAAGTGCAGTATTTTAGGTTCTGTGAGCAAGATTCTCCTGCCAACTACCCAACCCTGCTGCCCAGAGAAGGAGCAGGCCAGAGAACACGGAACGTTCCAGCAGGCCCGTGGGCGTCGAACGCAGGTGCTCCCCATGAGGAGGCACTTCTCCCACAGGAGGGGCTGGGCCACCACAGGGCCAGTGGGACACGCAGGAACGAGACACTCAGCTGGGGTGAGGGTACCTACCACGGTCGCCCAGGCCCAACACCCGAGCTCAGGGCACTGCTGCCCCAGAGGGACGAGGCACTGCCTCCCTACGGAACCGGGGCCCCCAAGCCCTAGTCCTTCAGGAAAGGTGAGTCTGGCCCAGTGCTGCTTAGGAACCATCCCCTGCCGGTGCCGAGGCTCCCCTGGGCTGATCTGCTCCACGCCAGGGCTGCTCGGGAGGCCCCGCTGCTCTTCCCAGGTGGTTCTGCTGCTTCACTCACAGAGCTAACAGCCTCCGTGGGGCCAACCATCGTCACATGACAGTGGTGACCCACCTGAGGAGGCAGCCGCTCCCCGAGCACACGCTTCCGTGCACACTGATACCCACGTGTGCATGGTTCCTGGGGAGGGCGGTCCTCCCGAAGGCACTGCCTCAGAGACAGGCCGGCCTGCGAGTCTTCACCCCACCTGGCTTTTCACGTGTCGTAAAAGCACAACCTAAGTTCAAAATAAACCCAAAGACGGAGTGACTTCAAGTGACCACAATACAAAACACCCTGTGACCGTGCCTCCTCCTCCTGCAGATTCTGACACACACTAAGCACATCCACAGGCAGTGTTGCCGTGATGTCCCAGCTCACGCTATGGCCCTTCCTAAGTCACTCATCTTGCCTTTATTAAAAGCCAGGCACCAAGGGATCTGAGAGGGCTGAACAGAACTGGAGTTCTCTAACACTAAGTCATGGCTACAAAGAGTCGGAAGACTAGAAATCACCATGGGGGATTCTCGGAGATAAAATTACAAGTGGATCTAACTGTTCACCTTGAGTAAAAGGTGTCTGAAAGATCCACAGGCACACGTTAAGGGCTGATTTGCAGGAGCTTCTGAGAAGCTCTGAGTTGGTTCCACACAGAGAACCTGCAAAGGGGCCCGTCGTGGTAAGGGGATGCCCTGGAAGGAGAGCCACCCCTCCCAGGAGTGTCCTCCTAGACACGGTGCCCTTCAAAGTGATGACTCAAGGAACTGCCTACTAGGCAATAAGGCCAGGTGCAAATGACTCCCTTGAATATAAGGTACGGACATTGCTTTTCTTCTACACTAAGAATGTCTGCCCTGTTCCGGGCGTTGCACACGGAATCCCGGGAGGAAGGGTTTCCACACCCGTACCAGGACTGCAACAGCAGCGCCCCCTGGTGGGCACAGGAGGTAACTGTCAGGCCAAATCCCGGAGGCTGATCTCATCCCTGCCTGATGGACAGACAGCAGCAGGCAGGAGATTCTTTGGTTACGTTTTAACTGAAGCTTTTCACTAAGTGCCGCAGAGTAAATAAATATGTCACTGGAATGTGCTCTTTATCTCAGAAAGAGAAACATCAAATAGTGCAATCCAGGAACAAAAACAAGTGTGGAAAAAACAGCCAATATATTTAGTCTGTAGAACTAACCAGCTCCAGTGCTGGCTGAGGGACACTGGAGAGAAGATGCAGGAGCCAAGTCTGACTGCAGGGAGCCTAAGGAATTCCATTTCCTCTCCTGCCCTTGAGGAGTAGACAACCACTGGATGGCTGAACTTCTCTTCCAAGTTTTTTGCCTCTCCATCAGATTCTTGCTACTTGCGCCCCTAGAGTTCCGCAGTGGAAACCATGAATATCAATGACCATAGCACGATCCCCACACGGGGAGGAAAGGGGTGAGAGGACAGCTGGAAAACAAAGCTCACATCTAGTGCTTCTCAATCTTCCCATCTGCTATGCCGGAAAGCAGAACCCTCACTTGAGACAGTCTTTTCTTTTTCAAATTTTAGTTGCTGATGGATTTTTGTTTTATTTATTTATTCATATGCGGTGCTGAGAATCGAACCCAGTGCTTCATGCATGCTGGGCAAGCACTCTACCACTGAGCCACAACCCCAGCCCCAAAAGAGTCTACTTTAAATTTTTTGCCGATACCTATACATAAGGGTGTCCTGTCAGTGGGGCTCCAAGCACACTCCAGCTAAAAGAAAACACGAGAAGAGAACCTGGCTTTTCCCCACCAGAGAGGTGAAGTGTGTAAGGACCTCCTCCCCAGGCCTATTCTCACCTTATCAAAGCAAATAATCAATAACGGGTACCAGACCCTTGTCACCACCATACGTTAGCAATTTCTGATCAACTGACAGCATCTTCAATAATCTCAAAAATCACTGTGTCCTGCAAGGTTTGTAAGGAGTTTCAAGACAATTTATACACACACTGTCATCACGGTCATTTAAATGGAATTTCCATGCCATTAACAAATGCCTTTGGAAGACACAAGAATCCACAAAGAGCGGTCACATAAACACCCACATACCTGGAGAGATAGACATTTAATGAAATTCTATGGTAAAAGATTGAGCAATCCTTGTATGCTATTATCACAATGTTTAAAAAATGCGTTTGAGGGCTTCCCTAGGTTTACTCACTTATTTTTTTGCCCTTGGATGAAAGCAGGATGTAACTCAAGAGCTCGATGTGCTTTGTTGAAGGCGCTGACGGCAGCGTCAGCGTCCCAAGTGAGGGTGGATGACAGATGGCGGTGACAGATCCTAGCGGAAGCAATAACCCAGGAGGAAACCTCAACGGTCTTGCTGTCTGCACATCACAATGCCATGTGGCGCCTTCAGGGCCACCAGCTAGAGACAGGCTCTGCTGTGACTTCAAGAGGACTAGACGGACCCATCACTGACGGGGAGCACCAGGCCTGAGAACTCTCGCACTCTCCTGAACACTGCTCTGCACAAGGTCACCAGGTCACTGACAGGACAGGGACGAGCAAAGCAACTGCACATATTTACCTCTTCACCATTTTAACATCTTCCCACCCAAACTTTCCCCAGTTGTGAGGAGACGAAGCCCATGAAGAGGAGGAGGCACAGAAATCTTCCAGAAACACGCACACCTGTCGTACCTGAAGGGAGACTGATGCGCTGCCCATCTTTGAGCTTCAGGTGGCTTCTCCTGAACTTGCCCTTCCTCCTCCTCACGTGTGGCTTCTCCTGGTTCAGCTGGAATATCGGGAGGTTCAGCTCTCGCTCCGGCACGTCGATCTCCCGCGCTGCCAGCTGCTGCTCCCGGCGCCGGAGCACAGCTTCCTGAGACTTCTGCAGCAGAGCGGCCGCATCAGCCCCTCTTCCCGGGACCGCAGCTCCTGCAAGTCACACCCAAGGAGTCTCTCCCGGCAGGGAGCAGGCAGTCAGGACTCTTCACCCACCTGCAAACCTCAGCCACCGGATCCCACGCACACTGAGCAAAGCTCCCGGGCCTCCCTGGGGAGCCGGTGGCATCAGGACAACCCGAGTGCAGAGCCCGCCACGTGCTGGGGACTTGGAGGAAGCCGAAGGCCCTGCAGCTCTGTGCCCTCCAGCTCTGTGCCCTCCAGCTCTGTGCCCTCCAGCTGTGACCCAGAGAGGGCTTCACGAGCCCCGAGGCCGAGCTGCACACTTCCCTCTGGGCTGCACCTCACACAGCCATGGAGCGCGGGCACGAGTGGCCCATTCCCAAAGGCAGCCCAAGGGCGAGGCGCCAGCAGGGGAAGGATAACTGCTCCGGCCCCATAGCCTGCAGGCCAGATTTCTTTCAGTGGGGGCTTCCTGTGGGATCTTACAGCCGCTTGCAGAACAAAACACTGGGTGGGGAGGAGGAGGGACCAGCAAGCTGGCGGGAGGAGGTGGCAGGAGGCCTGCGGAGCCCTGGCACACAGGCTGCCCGCCCCAGACCCACGCCGAGCAGCCTCGTCTCCTGCGAATCGCTAACACAAGTTCCTCCGGCAACACCTACCGACTCGCGGTACCTGCTCTTGGGTTTAGTGTTAGAATGATTGAATTTCTGAGAAATCGGACACCTATGAGTTGAAAAATAATTTTATTCCTCTTAGAAAAAAGTCATCCAACAGGGACTCTGGGAATGCCGTTCGTTATGCTTTTAAAACCACATCCCCCTTCCTGTTTCTGTGCTTTCTCCTCTTTACCAGGGACACAGATGTTCCTTTGAGAGGTAAGCTCCTTTCTATCCTAGACACACTGCGACTAAACCCAGCACGGACACCGAGACCAAGGTCCCCAAGCTTCTGCAAACACTGCTCGGGCACACTCCACCCTGGCACGGCCTCGGTCACCCTTGGCTGACACCTGCAGTTGCCGTCTCAGGGCCAGGCTTTGAGGGTCCTGAGGGTGGGGAACATGTCCCACTGTGTGTGGCCCACCTCACGGGGGTTGGTCCCTCCAGAAACAAAGAAGCTAGGGCCAGCCAGGGACTAGAAGGCCAGTTCACCTCTGCCAGCCCCTTGGACATTCGCAGATGGACCCCAGGTGATCCGTCAGCACGATTATCATAAAGCAAAATAAACACAGACCCTCCCCCACCACACACACACACACACACACACACACACACACACGATCAGGACAAGATCAAGAAGAGACTGGAAGAGCCAAGAGCCCGCTCAGGGACGAAGCCTTTGCCTAGCAGGGTGAGGCCGTGGGATCTGGCCTCATCACACACGAAGAACTAAGAGGCCAGGAGCTCTAAGAACAAATACGTTCATTCAGGTCCAACTCATTCTGATTGATTTGGTAGCAATTCTACCAAAGTGGACTGAAAGTCAACTCTGAAGCACTCTTCAGCTTAAATTTTTGCAAATAACGTGCATGAACAAAACTGCAGGAGAAATGATTTACTTTAGAGAGCTGATGTTCCAATTAGGCTGTGGGTGAGTACCAGCTGATTCTTGTTGATACAGCAAGTCAGTATTTGTACACTACAGGGTACCAGACGTAAATTGTTTACTACTTGAAAAGAAAAAAATGTTATATATTTTAATTCATCTTCCACTGGTAACTTTATCCAACTAATTTGTCCAATTGGAGATTTTATTATAGACTATTTGGGGACAGAGGATAATTTCCATTCAACTTACAGCTTCTAACTTACTACCTGGCTTTTTTAAAAAGATATTCCTGGGCTGGGGATATAGCTCAGCGGGTAGAGTGCTTATCTAGCAAGCATCAAGGCTCTGGGTTCAAACCCCAAGCACCCCCCAAAAATAAAAAAGTTAAAGATATTTCATTTCTTATGATCCTGATGGAGCTCACCACTGTCAAATGCAAGGCCTGAGGACCAGCTATGGGCAGCACATTCGGTGGACTTTGTGTTCCTACCACATGAATTACATAAGAAACCACTTTTAATTCCAGGTCCAATCTAAAGTATGCAACCCCTTGTAACAACCTCACAAATTAAAACAAAAAACAACACCTACCTAAAACATTGTAAATATATATAGAGAGATATGATTATATTATATATTTATGCCATATCATATCATATAATATATCTGATCAAAGAGAAAGGCATCTTCCTGCTGTGTGAATTTTGAAACTCTAAAGCCAAAGAAAAAAAGAAGTCTGGGCATGAAACCCTCTTGAACGCTTTAATCTGAAGCACACGAAACAACTGGTGCTGGAGAGAGCGCTCGCTCGCAGGGGCATTTGTCGAGTTCCATGGCCCAAGCCATCCTAGGAACGGCAAATCCAGGTTCCTGGCAGTGCGGGTCAATCATTAAGGACAACCTCCTGTCACAGCGCCTGAGGCAGCACTCGGAGAGGAGCCGTGGACTCGGGGGACCCACATCTGCCAGGGCCTGGCCATCCACTCCAGCTCCCTCCTCGCAGCCGAGAGCAGAGGAACCCAGCTTGGACCCTGTGCTCAGAAAGCTTCAAGCAGAACATAGATAAATAAGGTAGGTGATTCTTCTGTGATGAATCAAAAGGCTCACAGACGCCATGAATGCGGATTTCAAACAGCAATGAGTGAGAATTGAGAAAAAGAAAACGGCACCAAAACAGCTGAAAATTAATCAAGAGTGAGAAAGAATCGACCAGCAACTCCAAATGCAGAAGTTGCTGGGGAAGCGATGGGAAGCCCGGCATGCCTGCACCCTGCGGCTTCAGAGGAACTTCATCAGTGACTTAAAAATAAGGTTGAAATAGTGATTGCTAATAATACCACCTCCAAATTTTAATTCTGTGATTTTAAGCATTTTTGCCTCAAAATCTTCTCCCACTGCCTAAAATCATTTTTATTTTTGTGATGAACCATCAAATTTTGGAATTCCTGAGAATAATTTGGAGAAATGTAAAAGAAAAAAAATCATATGAGGTCAACTAAATGCACAAAAGTTCCCCCTCCCGCCAGGGTCAACCGAGGCCAGCCTCCTCTCCTGAGGCACACTCGGACCAGCCCTTCCCAAGTGCAGGGGGCACTGCACAGGCAGCTCGCCCGACCTCCCCCAACCCTGGGGCAACGTTCTCACTGTGACACTCCAGTGCCCAGGAGCAGAGAGTGACGCTGAGTTCAAGGCCACTTGGCCAGGCCATCTAGCTCAGAGCCCTGGTGGTCACCACTGCAGGCGTCCACCGAGCCGGCCTGAGTTCCCAGGGGATCCTGCGCCATCTCCTGAGCTCCCAGAGGGAGCTGCACAGCAGGCTAACGTCCAGAGCGCCCCAGGTCGTCAGATGGAGACCAGACTTCTGTCCCTGAGACGTCTGCCAGAGTCCTCCTGAGCTCGGGGGTAGGAGGCAACTTATGGCCCCTTGTCTACCTGAGAGACAGCCAGGCCTGGAACTCCCACCTGGACATAACTTGATACAGGTTATCAGGAACTGACCAGGTGGTCCTTCCACAGACACGATAGGCATACGTGTGCACCGACGTTCACCGCACACAGCGGATGAGTTCACGTGGGACGTGATCACACACGGAATGAACCCTGACTCCCCAGAAGGCTCAGGTACTGCAGAAAGGTCCTCAGAAACTCCACACTACCACTGTGTCCGAGAGGTGTGCCTGAATGTGGGGTCCCTACGAGGCCCTCAACAGCATCTGTCTTCATCCTGGAGACCACCGACTCTTCTCGCCAGTCCGCCGACCACCGAGCTCCAGCCTCAGGGTCCCGTCTCCTGCGACAGCGCTGCAGTCTCCGTGTTTCATGTGTGGGCTCGTCCCCCCACACCCCGTGGGAATCTGAGCCAGGCACAGCTCTACGGCCACACCCCAGCTCCCCAGCAAAGCAAGGGCCTCGGACCCAGAGGAGCACGTGGAGCCTGGAGAACCAGCGTCAAGGGGGCCTCGGGAGCCCTGGCCACAGAACCACACAGACCTCGCGTGGGTCTCAGGTGCACCAGCCATCTGCAAAAAGACATGTCTGCGACCTTGGAGTGCGGGGCAGGTACCTGAGGTCAAGGGCTGCTGTGGATGCTTGGGATGAAAATGGCAAGAAAGCCCAAGACGCGCCCAGGGCTCACGGTAAACAGGACGGTTCAGTTTAAACATTTCAGTTTAAAAAATGCAATACAAGGCGCGTGCCTGTAATTTCAGTTACTCAGGAAGTTGAGACAGGAAAATCACAAGTTCAAGGTCAGCCTGGGCAACTGAGACCCTGTCTCAAAACAAAATAATACACATATATATAATAAAAGGGGCTGGGGGTGCAGTTTGGTGGTACGGCACCCCAGGTTCAGTCCCCATACTGCTGAGTGGCAGTAGGAGGAGGAGTATCAGTACTGATAATAGTGGGCAGAGATTTACAAAATCATAAAATAATGGCAATTACTAAAACTGGTTAATGTGTACAAAAGGTTTATTATACTTTCTCTCTTTTTTTAACATTTAAAAATTTCCCAAACAAAATGGATTTTTTTCCCCATTATACATTTTTGAGGACATATTTCTTTTATTTTTAACCTGAAGGAAAGCAAGAATCCATAAATACTGACAACCAAAAATAGTGTAGAATAATGCTACTAGTGATTTTGGGCTCTTATTTTCCATAGTTTTTATAAATGAATGTAAGTATATTATTCAATTAAAAAAATCTCTCTCACCTTCTCCTTCTCATCAAACATTTGTTGGATTTCCAGTTTCCAGATGTCTTGCATGGAGTGGAGAGAATCCTGGGGCACGTCGGTCAGCACGGCCTCCTCGAGAGCAGTCAGCTGCTGGAGGATCAAGGTGAAGGACGGGAGCAGTGAGGGTCTTGCTCCCAGCACTTTAAGGGAGACAGGGACATGTAATCCCCCTGGGCCTACGTCAGGGGTCTCCACAGCAGCAGCTTTTAAGACATGTCTTACACCGACCCGTCTGTCAGCTTGACATCTGTCACCAAACCAGAAACCCGTGTCTTCACATCTGCCCTGAAGGTTTAAGGACCCAGTGACAAGACCGTCACACCAGCAACCCAGGTCAGAGGCGGGCAGGGCGATCCCTGGCAGGAAGGCGGCTGCGGCCGGCACCACACCAGGACGAGCACCTGGAGCTGTGCGTCCTGTGCCTCTTTCTTTAGAGGCCTCGGCTGCCAGGGCCACAGCCTTGCTGGGGTACACGGGCATGTACGTGAAACCGGCCCCGAAAACAGCCTCCAGAGCGCGATGTTCACAGCAGCGGTTCTGAGAAATCAGCCAATAACGATGCTAGCTGCCACTCACTGGGTTCACAAGCGTTGAAAGATAAGGATCAAACAGACGAGGTCATGGTGAGCCATGCCAGTTACACTGTAGAACTTCTGATCGTTAGGTGAGACTTAACTGCAGCTCTGGCGCAGCTCGGCGTGCTGGCATCCTACCGTGCACAGGGAAGCGTGCCCTCCACGTGGCCGAGCTCCGTGCAGAAACGAGGCGCTGTTAAAAATGCTTGGTGTTCCGCTCCCGGGTTCATCAGAGCGTCACCTGACAGCTCCTACCCACGATGAGGCCTCTCACCTCTCACTCTAAGCAACGGGAACTGGAACCACAGACACTTCTTTTATAGTCACCAGGGTGTACGTCCTCGGGAGCACCTTTCCTGGCCCCCGACACAAACACGCGCCCACACACACACAGTGGCTGCACATATACCTTTCATGAGCTTGGCAAACGGCTCTGGACAGGTGGACGGGATGGGCAGAGTGAGCCTGTTGACGGCCACACCATAGGCCACAGCAAGACCGTCGATGCCACGGTAGGGGACCTCGCCCGTGAGCAGCTCCCACAGCAGCACGCCATAGCTGGAAAGCAAGATTGGTGGGTGTCAGACGGCCCAGGTGTCCTGTCCTCGTGACAGCTTCAGTAGGCACCCCCCCGTCCTGCAGCCCCCACCAGGGTAGCTCACCCAGTTGGCCCAGCAGCTGCTGCCCAGGGGGAGGTGGGCTTCCCACTGGACGGCTCAAACACCTGCAAAGCACAGCGCCCTCCACTAGTGCGGCCTGCACTCGGGGCTGGGACCTGAACACATGCAGGAAAGAGCCTGTGGCAGGCGAGGGCCTTGGGAAGGCCCGTGGACGCTCCACTGCCCGGGCAGGGCTGCGCCCAGGCAGGAAGCCCAGGTCGGAGGCAGGGCTGGGGGTTAGCTGCTCACCAGCCCCGTCCGCACTCACAGCCCAGAGAGCCCCTCTCCAGTTGCTCAGCTCTACAGTGAAACCTGCTCCGCCCCCTCAAAGCTGCTCTATGTAAAAAGGAAAAGAAAGAAATGTGATTGCAGAATGCAGGACCTGCGAGTCACAGAAAACCAGGCCTGTCAGCCTCCTCATTGAAACCAGTGTCTTTCAAAGATTACCTGGGGAGTTTCTTGTCAATTACTTCTGTCTTGATTCACTGGCAGTGACATTCGGGATTTCAAGAATAAGGAAACTTAACTCACATATCAGCCAAGAAAAATCACCTCCGAGCAGGGGATCAAAATATTCTCAGAACAACTTCTTGTCAACATAAAAAAAAAAATCTCATTAGCAAATGACACAACCAAAGCCCAGAGCAACGTGGCTGTGCCTCTCAGACGCCTCCGAGGAGGCAGACCCTACAGGAGAGAAGAGGGCTCGTCCTCGGAAGCCCAGGGCGAGGACGCAGCTGCTCCCATGGCTGCTTCCAAAGTGGCAGGCCTCTGCTCCTGTCCTCTCCCTGGGCAGGAGAGACCACCACAGTCCCCCCTTAGAGCCCCAGGGCATGTCTGGTCCTGGGCCTGGAGCAGCTTCTCACTGGCCTGGCCACCCTGAGCAGAGCTCTGGCTCCTTAAACTGTAAAGCTGGGCAGCAGGCTGCTGTGGACGGCAGGGGTGTGGGGAGCAAGGGGGAGGGGAAGAGGTCAGCTGGACCCACGCCCAGTCCCGCCCACTGCACAGGCAGGACCTGTTTTCTGAAGGAATCTGCTTTCCGTGGCAATATTAGGAAAGGCGATGCAGTGGCCAGGTAGGCAGCATCCAGGAGAAACTCCCGGCCTCTCCCGCGCCCACCCCCAGACTCCAGACTCCTGCCTGTGCCATGCGGTGCATCCTGGAGAGGGGCAGGGGCGCAGCTCTGCAGGCAGGCAGCCGAGGGTCCCAGGGTCCTCTGCTTTCTCATTTCACGGGATCCCTGCCTGCAGGCCACTTTGCCTCCGGCAGCCATGTTTCAGAATTGCCAGCTGGCGAGGCTCCCTGCCTTCCCGGGAGCAGCAGCGCGCTCAGGATGGGGACAGACTGGGAGACCTCCCTGCGGCTGCTTCCCAGCCCCAGCCCGCCTCCTCTTAAGGCTGAACAGACAGGGTGGCTGGGAGCACGTGGCCTACACCACACCACACCAGACCTGTCGTCTGGAATGCCAACCTGAGCTACGATGTCATTTAATAGTTTTTAGGGTCCTGACGTATAATTCCCTAAGTAGATGTGCAATTTCACTATGGAACACGCTATCTTCATGTGGATAAAAATCACTTGATTACATCAGTGAAACACTTATTTCCCTATAAAAGCACAAACACACGCTCAGCCTCTAGCAGGGGACAGTCTCACTCATTCAGCAGGAAAGTCTCAGCCTTTCAATTTTTTTAAACTGGCCCTAAGACACTACAGAATCCCCGACCCAACTGATAAGTTCTTACAAGTTGTAAGTAACATAACTAAATCTTATTTGAAACACAAGTATAAAGCAATTTAAAGGAACTTTTACTGACAGGGGTCTCTGCCACTAACTTCGCATGTGAATCTGAGTAACTTCTAGTGCATCTTAAGATTAAAGGAAAATATTTTTGCTGATCATGAATTTGCAGGTCAGACACACCTGGCCTTAAACAGAAGCCTGTCACTCACTGAAAATGGGCACTAGCAAGTGACATGTCCTCTCCTGACTCTAGGTTGGTGTTAAAAAATAAATGGAATTTTGACCACAATGAAACACGCTTCACATCCAGGACAATCAGAGCTGGAAAAGCAGGAAGCAACCCACGCTGGCATCAGAACCCGTGGCTGCTGCTGGTAGAGTTCAGACAGGAGCAGCCCCTTGGGAAAGCAGTGGTAGCAGCTTCTCAACAACTAAGGTGGCCCAGCAATGGCATTCCTGGGTACCACCCGAGAACCAAACCAGGTCCTCAGAGAACCCTGCACCTGGGTGTGTTCAGCAGCATTATCCAGTGACCAGAAGAGGCGCAATCCAGACACTCACTGCCAGGTGAATGGGTGAGCAAAATGGGGCCTGTCTGCAGAGAGGAGTGCCACCTGGCCCTGCAGAGAATGAAGCTCGTGACGCAGTAGAAGACGCCAGCACTAAGGGACACATACTGGAAGGTCCCTTTCGGTGAAGTGTCCAGAACAGGTGAGTTCAAAGACAAGGCATGCAGACTGTTGCCCGGGGATGAGAGGGAAGGGGGCTTCTTTTGGGTGGGTGCGGGGCTTCTTTTTCTGATAATGAAAATGTTCTCCCCTGACTGCTGATGGGCTCCGTTAACACGCCAAAGTCCACTGAAGTGTGCGGCTCCATGGTGAACTGCATACCAATAAAACTGCTCAAAGACAACAGAAAAAATCTGGAATTTTAAAAACGTGTGACCCAGAGTCGGATGAGCACGCAGTCAAGGCTGGCCAGCTCTGGGCACACGGGAGCCACTGAGAGGCCTGGCTTCTCCCTGCCATCCTGCAGCTGGTATCATCCCTCCACGGAGGCCCAGCTGAGTGACAACAGCAGCACCTGGCCTCCCAGGGGGCCCACTCCCCACCCTCACTCAGGGTCCTCAGTCTTTACCAGGACCATCTATGCAATTGAGGGACCACCTAATTTTTTTTCTCCAGCTCTTTCCATGCTGGTGTTGCTTGTGAATCACAAGGAATCAAGTTTGCTTGAGGTGGGAATTTACTTTCATTCCCTGGCAAGCCTCACATGACCCTGGCATTGCCGTTAACTCAGATCGGGAGTCTCAATCCGGCTCCAGACCTAACAGAAGGTTCTCTTATCACGTGCAGCCACGTGGCAAGAGAAACCCCGAGCAGCCGATCCCGTGGCTCCTGATGAGAACCCAAACCTCCTGCAGACACAGCTGGCTACCCACCTGCGGGGCCACCCAGCCCTGCGGGACTCGATGGACGGATGCACAGCCCCGCTCACCTCCAGATGTTGCTGCCCTTGGAGAACGGGGAGGCCCTGATGACCTCGGGGGCCATCCAGGCGTAGGTGCCGGGCGCACCCATCCTGGTGGTCTGGTGCCACTCCCTGGCCAGCCCGAAGTCCGTGATCTGCAGGGTCTTGCTGCAGACGTCATCGGGCTCGATCTTCTCCAGCAGCAAGACTGAAGAAGAGCCAAGAAGACACGCTCACCTCCCAGGCCCTCGGTCCTGGTTTGTCAAGGGCATTTAAAACATCCTCCCTGGAGTTTCGGGCGTGGTGAGCGTGCATTTGTATTTCATCGTTTTTCCTGACTGAGAGGAGGTCACCCTTACCTGGTCACTTGGGCCTGAAGTTACGCACTTTTAAGAAAATCTACAGGCACGACACAGCTCAGTACTTGGTGTTTTTCTTTCTGAGAAAGGAAATGGTTTCTGAAGGAGATGGGAACAAGCCCCTTCACTTCCCAGGGGCAAGAAGCATTTACCGACCTCTGACCTGGAACAAGTTGCCTGATAGGAAAACACACACTGTGTACTTCCAGGAAATCCCTGTGGCCCAAGAGGACATTCCCATGACCAGACGTGTGACAGAACCCATTACAGTCCAACCTCACTGTCGCCTGATTTTACAAAACGCCATCACCCTCTGACCCCTGAATGTGATTTATAAGATGTAACTACGCGCTTTACTGACGCTCAAAACTCAGCGAAAGCAAAACCACAGAGGAGCGCCTGCCGTGCCAGTCCGCCTCCTGGGGGACTTCCAGGCCGGGGACTTGGCCAGGTCTGCCGGACCCTCTTCCTGGGCAGCTGGTGGGCGCGTTCAGTCCCACCAGCCCTTCCCAGATCCCCTCTGTCCTCTCCCCTGGCTGGTTCTCCTCTGCCTTGAACCCTGCGTGGTGTCCCGGGTTTCCAGGAGGCTCTGAGGCAGCCAGGACCCTCCTCTGCCCAGGACACACTCCACCAGCAGGGTCCTCTCCCGGGGGTCATGGTGTTGTCTTTTAAAACCCCAGGAACAAACTACCAGCACACGCCACACGGATGACCCCACAACCATTCTGTGAGTGGACAGCCAGACACGAAGGCCACTTACTCCAACCCCACAGGATGCTCAGGGAGAGGAGCCACAGGGGCAGAACGGGACCAGCATTGCCAGAGGCTCGGGAGAAGGTCTGACTGCAAAGGGGCACCCGGGAAACCTGTGGGGTAAAGAGATGCTGCACCTTGATGGTGGGGCTTACAGGACTCTCTTCATCTGTCCAACTCAACAAACTGCACACACTCAGGGCCACTTCCCGGTGTGGGAACCA
Source organism: Glaucomys volans (assembly GCA_020662805.1). Lineage (NCBI taxonomy): Eukaryota > Metazoa > Chordata > Mammalia > Rodentia > Sciuridae > Glaucomys > Glaucomys volans. The sequence continues at coordinate 218,522 of JAJEJO010048131.1, forward strand.
GGTCCCAATAATCCCACACTAAAAAAAATATAAGCCCTTGTGGTGCCGAGCAGCCCAGGCCTGTGTCCACACTCCTAACTGGGCCAGAACACCGTGCCACTGATCTGCACTTTACCTGCACCATGCTGTCAATCATCTAAGATGTCAGTGATAAAAATCAGTGCAACAGGAGGCTGCCAGCGCTGGGTCTAAAGGTGGAGGGACACATGCAGGGATTTACTAGATGCAGTCAATACTGACTATGGATATTGTTGTGTCGTAAGGCTTCTTGGCCCCTGTGATCTTGTAACTGTGAGAGGCCGATGCAAAGATCCCCGGGGCCCACAGTTCAACCCACGACAGGCAGGAGGAGTCAGATGGGGGCTGTAAGCCCGAGGTCACACAGGAGGCTGCAAGGCCAATGTTCCACCAGGTCCTACTGGGAATCTCAAGGCTGCGCTCCACGGGAGGGGTGCAGGACAGGAGAGAAGACGTACCTGTTTCCAGGTTCAGCCTTCCCAGGAAAACCTCGTGGGCACCTCCCAAATCCTCACCCACCCCACGTCCCATCTCTCTCTGCCCTCTAGCATACTGTTTTGCAGGTAATCTATTTAACTAAGACGCCCCTGCTGAGAAGCAAAGAGGCCACTGAACCCCAGGAACTGTGTTTCACGGCCGACCCAAGCCCCATGCCACCCAGCAGTTACCTGTACATCGTGCTGTTTACTGGGCTCTCTGGTCAACAACAGTAACCACCAGTTCCCACAGTGAGAACATCCTCTCCTGATCACAGATCCTCTGCCCTATGGACCGGCTCCCACACACCCACTATCTCATCCCTACTGTGAGGAGAATACAGTGCCAGCCCTCTCCTGAGCTGCACACGAGGCCAGCGGGTCCGGGGGTCAGAACTCCCCAGTCTCATCTCGGATGATGCTTCAGCTCCTTCTCCTGACCTCTGTCTGGATAAGACACCCACGTTAAAGATTCATGGAAGCC
>JAJEJO010048131.1:224499-252423 GCA_020662805.1 Glaucomys volans
GCCTTTGTGAACTTTCATTTGGCGCCGAAACCCGGGAGAGGGCTCTCGGACCTCCCCAGCTTCGGGTCTGAGGTCCACTCTCTCCTCCAAAAGAACCAGATGCTGTTTCTCTTTACCTGGGCCAACAGAAGTGGGGTAAGTGGCCTTTCCTACTGTCTTCAAGTTACTCTCCCGTTACTGGTCTGTCTGTAAGTCGCGCGTGCCACGACCCCCCCCCCCCCCCACCTTGGGCACAGAGGCCTGGGGGACGCCCTAGCCCCCCCTACCCCCCCCCCCCCCCCCGCCCCGTTTTCTCCGTTCTGGACCCCCGTGCACCAGGAGATGTCCTGATCCACAGCTGATCCATTCCATTTTTTGGGTGAGCACAACTGGGGGGCGGGGTGGGGGGGACGCTCATCCTGCCTGTGTTCACTCCCAGAGTAACACTGGAAGGCTCTGGGAAACGCTGACCTATTGGCTGCCGCTACCGTAATGTCACTAAATGGCCACCAGAGGAAATAGCCAATTTATCAAGCCGCTAAACAGACACGTGGAGCCTTGATTTTATTGAAATCTGTGTCCCGCCCCCACCTCTACTTTTTCTGTCGGCTTTCCTACCTGAAACCTCCCCACTTTCTTTTCCTTCACGTTTTCGGACCCACTGGAAATACTCTCTGCTCCCGCCCCTTGGCTTCTGCCCGGCAGCGGCGACTGTGTCCATCAACTGCGTGCCCCCCCTTCCCCTGCCGCCTCCTGTCTCCTCCTCTGTCTCCTCCCTCTCTCCACCCCCTCTGCCGATTCAGCACCAGGCACCAGACTCTGCCCATGGAGCTGGCTATTCCCGCCTCCGCCGCCTTTGCAACCAGTGGTGCGGAGCGGCAAGCTCCTCCCTCCAGCGCACTGCTCCTCACTCGCTGCAGCAGCCGCCCTGGCTTCCCACGCCCCACCCCACTCTGGGCTGGGCTCGCAGCTGAAAGTGCCTCAGCTACTGCCTAGGCCCTGCCCAGCCCCCGCCCACACCCAAGGAGCCAGGTGCCACGACAGAGCCACCGCCTGGGAACCACACATGCACTCAGGCTCAGCTTCTCCATGCCCCCGCTCTCTCCTGCGAGCTGCTCCTCTCCTTCCACTGTCCCTTTAGCCTTTACCCATTCACATCCACAGGTGCTGAAAGTCGCACATTCACCTTGTGAGGATCGCTTCAATTCTCCACTCCCCTCACCTGACGTAACCATTTTGGAGACGGCAGTTCCCTGCTGAAGCCTGGTGGATGCTGCAAGGATACGGAATCACCACCGCCTGATTCCAAATACGCTTTCTTAATTCCTCACTCACTTTCATCTTTCTCTACTGACTCCTCTACTTACATTAAGTGAGGGAAATTACCCAAAATCCAGATAGAAATCCAGTTTTATTCCTTAACCGCCTTACAGAGGCCCACAAACCCCTATCCAAAATCTGGTAAAAATGGCCTTTAAAGTCTACAATGCCCGAGAGGCAGGCTTATTTACAGAAAAAGGTAGCACTCCAGTCCAGTCCCTGGTAGTTAACCTGTGGCCTGCTGCTCCAGCAAGAACTCCAAAGGAGGACCAGCTGTCCTCTCTGTCAGCGGCAAGTCCATGGCCCCAACCAAGTTGTGTCCACCCGCAACCAAGCAGGACACTGGAAGAGTGACTACCCTATGACTGGCCCCTCCCTAGCTCCTCTACACAGGGGTGTGACCAGCCAGGTGGTCCCTTCCCCTCAACTGTTGGGATTCGAAGAAGACTGAAGAAGCCTGGATTTGAGGATCGCTGAGCCCAGGGCACACTCCAGGGTAACCTTATGGACACAGGAGCTACCTATTCTGCTTTGCCTGCCCACTCTGGGCCTTTATTTCCTTCCTAGGTTTCAGTTATGGGAATTGATGGAAACCCTCCCTGCCAAACAGAACAGCTAAGTTAGCCGGTGCCCTGGAGGGACATTCTTTCACACACTCTTTCCTGGTTATTCCTTCCTGTTCAGTCCCCCTCCTAGGCAGAAATGTTCTCCAACTTCTGGAAGCCACCCTACAACTTCTTCCCAAGCATATTACTAGTACTCACCTTCTTCTACCTCTGTTTCTTACATTCTCTAGCTCTCCCACACCACCTATCCTACTGTTACCCCCAGACCTGGTTGACCCCCAAGTCTTGGACACCTCAAGCCAGTCAGTGCCTCCCACCACAAGCCAGTCCTTATCTAACTGAAACCTCATGCTAAGTTTCCTTCATGTCCTCAGTTTCCAGGAAGGACTTAAACCCATCATAGGTCAGTTACTCAGGGACTCCTCATCCCCACTGACTCCCCCCTGTAATGCTCCTACATTGCCTGTATGTAAACCCTCAGGAGCCTATCACTTGGTCCAGGACCTCTGCCTAATTAATGAGGCAGCTATTCCCATCCACCCAGTGGTTCCTAAACCCTACACTCTTTCAGTACTCTTAATGTTTAAATTCCATCAGGTAACATCCTTAAAATATTATTGGTGAAATCATAACAGGTACCATTCTACATACAAAGGAATCCAAAGGTTTCAACTGTGATTCAGTTAAAGAAGAGTTATTTCAAAATGCAAACAAAAGAAGTCAACAGATAGGAAAGAGAAAATAGAAGGTTCTAGGTATGGAAATATATTCATTAGAAGGAAGAAGAATGTTTCTGGGTAAGAAAGTCTTTCTGTGATGAAATACATGAGAGTCTAAGTAAGTGCTAAGAAAGTCTGTGTGTAAGTAAAGGACAAATTTCAACAAGTTTGTGTATGACTAAGTTGGTTATATGTATATGAGATGGTCAATTAAAGGTTTATTTAAGGTTTTTTTAAGGATCTATTTAAAAGTTTATTTAAGGATCTATTTAAGGTTTTTCCCTAAGGTAAAATGTTAATAGGCTAATATAAATCAAAGTGTAATCAATATGTTAAAATGACAAGGATTTCTTTAAGTTTTATACTATTGTGGTTAAATAACAGGTGGGGTATTGTGCTATGTTGCAGAGCCTAGGTTTTTCTTGAAAAACTAGGTTTGGTTGCTCTTCTTTGTATATTAATGTGTCCGTGCCTTCCAGGTGCACAAGTCTTTAGAGCAGAGGATGTGTTGGGCTAGTGTTCTCCAAACTAGGCTTGTCTGTGCTGATAATTTATAAGAAAAACAAATTTTATTGGGGACTTAATTTTTATCATTTAATATTCTGTAACAGGACCTGTTATCAATAGGGCATATGTAAATTTGTTACTATTCACACTGAGATCAAAATTTAAATGCAAATGTATTTAAAAGTTAGTGAGAGCCTGATTTGTTTAAAGGTTAATATCGTGAAACTTGAAAGCATTTGGCCACTTTGCCACACAAAAGGAAAGTTAAAAGCTCTCTCAGCCTTTCCTTGATTTATTTTAGAGGTAATATATTGTGTTAACTACCATTCACATAGACTCAGGAAAAATACATGTAAACTATGTAAAATGATGTTCAAAGAGGAGGCAAATGCATTCTTTACAGTTCCTCTTCACCCTGACTTGTATTACCTCTTTGCCTTTAAATGGGAGGATCCTACATCCTTTAGGTCTTGACAGCTGACAGTGAACAGTTTTCCAGGCAAAAACTGGCAGATTGATTTCCCATATGCTCAGACACAAGAAAGCTCCCTTAATTACTTACCTTGGTTGATACTTTTTCAGGCTGAATAGAAACCTTGTCTACCCCCAGGGAAACTGCTGACATCACCTGCTATCCTCATTGAGCAGATTATTCCCAGATTCAGACTTCCTGCATCCATCCAGTCAGATGAGAGTCCAGCCTTCACCTCTCAGACTGTTCAACTAGTCTCCAGAAGCCTCGACATCACCTGAAGACTCAATATCCCCTACCGACTGACCCCAATCCTAAAGTTTACACAGGGACAACAGCCAACCTTCCCGAGGCGTCACTTAGAATCTAAAAGTTTATATTCAGGTGGTTCTTCAGGCTCATCTAACCATCCAGGAGCAGGAAAAGAAAATCCAATGTCAGATCAATGCAGCTAGTCACCCTAATGCTAATCCTTTCTCAGGTCCTACTCTGATACATCAAAGTCTTCAACTTCTCAATCTCTCCAGAATTAATAACATCTCAGACTGTTTTCTTTGTGCAGGTTTGGACCGGACCCCACTAACAGCCGTTCCCATGAGTACCCCCCTTAATACTTCCTCAAAGGCTCAGAGGACCCCTATTCACCTTTGGAAGGAGTTCCCCTTATTACAACTCCTCAGAGAACTTTGCGTACTGTTACACTTTCTCTAACTCAGTACCTTGCAACTAAGCCATGCAGGTCTCTTCTCCCACATTTGCTCCTCCAGGATTCCTTTTCTGATGTAATGGTGCTCTGATGAAGAATTGGATCCCAATATGCCCTTCGCTTTCTGTGTGTCCTCCACTTCAGTTTCTCAATTGATTCTATATAGTGAAGCTGACCTGTTCAAAACCCTGGCATCCCTACAGGGACAAATAACATCTGTTGCCCAAGTTTCCTTACAGAACCGCTGAGCACTAGATCTTCTGACAGCAGACAAAGGAGGAACATGCCTATTCCTAGAGGAAGAATACTACTAGTGTATCAACAAAACTAAATGAAGCTGGGCTTGGTGGCACACGTCTATAATCCAAGCGACTTGGGAGGCTGAGTCAGGAGGATCGCAAGTTCAAAGCCAGCCTCAGCAACTTAGCGAGGCCCTAAGCAACTCAGTGAGACCCTGTCTCTAAATAAAATACAAAATAGGGCTGGGGATGTGGCTCAGTGGCTGAGTGTCCCTGAGTTCAATCCCTGGTTCCAAAAAAACTAAACTGAGAAACTGGACTCATTAAGAAAAACATTAAAGCTCTCCAGCATCTGAGTTTGCCCAGAGCTGCTTGAGTGAGGTTGCTAGAATGACATAGAACCAAATGCTCCTGCACCCTTATAGCCGCCTCCCCACTGACCCGGACCCCGAATCCTTTTTTTTTCCCACGACACCCCCAACCGTGCAGGAAGTAGCCAGACAGACTCCAGCGCCCTATATCACCAAAAAGGTCAGAATGTCAAGTCGAATTTGGGCGGCTGCAGGGGGAGGGAGCAAGGTCACCTAGCAACACACTGTGCCAGAAGTGACCAATGAGGCAGACCTGCTGACCCTGACATCCACCTTGGGTCCACCTTTTCCTTGGCAGGACCCTTGACCCCTTTCCCCTGTATAAAATCCCTGAGCAGCCAAAGCCACGTGCGATTTCTCCTGGCTCTCCCACCCCGACTTTCACCCTGGGTGGCTGGAGATTTCACCCGGGACACAGACTCCAATAAATCTCAAGCTACTATTTTTGTGTGACTCTGGTGAACCCGCCTGGCGAGCGCACTCCTTTTGGCCACCTGCCGCCTTTGCGAGCTTTCACACAGGATCCAGCATTGCTCTTCCCTTCCAGCTGTCTGGTTTCACCTCCTCAAGGACCCTCAGCAGCTCCCTGGTGCCCACTACCTGGTGCGCACACCAGCACAGCCATTTAAGACCCGCGCTTCCTTCCCAGAAAACCCCACCTCCACCTTCCCCTCTAGCCACACCTGACTGCTACCACTGTTCCCGGGAAAACTCCTCCTTCAACGCTGCTATCTGTCCAGCTACCTTTGCGGAGTTGGTAAACACCCAACGGATTTTCCCTACAGGGCTCTGCCAGTCTCCATGGGAGGAAGTCAATACAGACTGTGGGAAACCAAGACGTCCCGTAACTTGCCCAAGGTCACCTGCTGCAAGCGACAACAGTAATGCACATCCAGGCCTGGCTGACCTGCAGCCAACACCCCGACACTAGTGAAGGTGAACGCTAGTTCACCTAGTGTGGAGACGCAGGGCTCGCAGGCGACCTCAGACCCAGGGGGAGAAGGCCCCTCCCCTCGTTACCATGCTTTGATTTATCTGATAACGACGACAAAGATGGCCACTCTGTACAGTCTGCACAACCTGGAACTGAACAGCCATCCCCACCTATAAAAGTTGAGAAGTGTCCTGTCCATCCAATACGCAGGGTGACCCTGGCGAGGAGAGGTTCTCCGCTTCGGCTTTTTGCTGATCTTGTTTCAAGAGCACACTGCCCCTCAGTCGCCACGGGGAGGTCTGTGCTGATCTGCTGTGTGCCCTGGGACGGAAGCAGGCTTCCCGGGGGCAGTGTGTCTCTGTGAGAGAGCACAGGAGGGAGGCGCAGGCATCTTAACTGACCACAGCATAATTAGGAGCTGCCCAAGCCGCTCTTAGGACTGAAATACCTTGTTACTACATCTGCTGTGACTTTATCACACAGTTCCTTTATTCACATCATATTAATGGAAAAGCTAAAAAATACAGACCCCCTTGGCAGTCTGTCCTAGAGCTTTAAACTGCGATTCGTAAGAAGCACGACTTTATGCCTATTTGCAGACCACAGATGCAGTTTATTTGTAAATCAGAAAGTAAACTGGCAACAACTATGCACCACAGGCTCATAAAAAAACAGGGACAGAAGCTACTGACGTCTGCGGGTCAGCCTCCCTCGGATGCCATTTTCCTTGAAGAATGACAAAGGCAGAACACAGAGACCATTGCTACAAAAAGAAAAGAGCACCCAAAGGTGCCACTCACTCGCTCAGCGGAACACCAAGCCCACCCAATGCCACCCCCCAATTCCTAGGGTGCACATTTGACCCCTGGTCTCCACCCAACTCCCCGGAATCCACCCCCACAGGCAGCCACAGCAACAGCCCCAGAGTCTTTTCTGCCCAGCAGTTGGTGGCCTCTCAAAAAGAGAAGTTGTGGGGTGGGGGGGGTGGCTGGGTAGTGGAACACTGGCCTGGCATGCCCAAGGCCCTGCTCTGCCCCCCAACACTGCAAAGTATAAATAAACTAAATAAAAACAGAAGTTAGATCACATACTCCTTAGCACAGAAGGCTCCGAAGATCCTGGAAAGAAGGCTCAGAGTGGCTGAGAGCCTGCAGCTCTGCCTTCAGCCACCCCCCCCCCCCGCCCCCCCCCCCCTCCTCCTCCTGCTCCCTCTTCCTTGGCCTGCATTGTGCTAGACTCCTGGACTCCTCCAGGCCCTTTCTCAGAGCTGCTTCCTGTGGCCACCCACCCCTGCGAGAGCTGCCTCTCCTCAACCCACCACCGCTGGGAGCCGCCCAGCATGATAACATTGGCAACCGCATAAATGCAGGTTTATTTACCCACTTAGCTAAGCTCTGTGATGGCAAGGATGTTGTCACGGTCCTCTGGCTTTCCACTCCGTCCCTGGGGCCTGCAGGAGTGTGGCACAGGGTTACAAGAATTTCCATAGCTTCAATTTTTTTCTCCTCTCTGAATACACGTGTAAAACCGGCAGTTTTTACAGCCACCCGGGCGCCTGGCATGGTCCTCCAGCTGGGGCAGACAGTCGAGACTTCAGCAGCCACGCTCCACCTGCTGTGCCTCCTGCGACTTACAAAGCCACCACTTTTTACAACCTGCAAACGTGGCTCAACTTCCAATCTGCCACCCTGGGCTGGGGAAGGGACAAAGCTGCTTATATCATCAAAGCACCGCGGGCATTTCTCACAAGATGTGATATCACACTTAAGATCCATTAAAAAAAAGATAAAAGAAAATCTGTCAAGAATAATGAATTCTTTTGACAAATTAGGCATTTGTTTTAGACAATAATTTCCAGACTTCCACCGGCTCTGTTATGTGAATAGGCTGCAGAGTGAAAATAAAGCTCAATACTGACTTTGAAAGCCTTGTTTACACTGTCGTTAACTCACCACCAACATTAGCAAATGATGAATAAAGTCAAACAAGCCGGCTGGAGCAGAGTTTCAGCCACGCTCCAGAAAGTGGAAGAAGTCCCGGCTTCATGGATCCTGCGAGAATTCATCTGCTCAGTGTACAAATAAAGCCAGACGGCCAGAGTAAGGCTGCGCCAGGCACCGCGACTTGCACATTTAAGGCCCTATTCAAAATTTCATTTTACATCAATCACATAATTACACTAATGGCCTCGCTGCAACAAATACTTAGCTAGGCTAGTGACTGGCCCACTGATGCTTGGGAATCCAAGGTGACCTTGCCTGACAATGACGTGGATGTCTGGCAATGTATTCATTCTGAGGGTGAAAACTTTCGAAAACCAAGTAGCAGTATGTAATCCACCTTCCAAGTGCAAAAGGTCTTCTATACACACAACCATCCGCGCTCTGCGAGTCTGCCAACAGAACCACTTAACCACAGTCATCCTTCCAGGGCCACAGTATTTCCTGTTACAATTTAGCCCATTTGTGTCCCGTCATCCCAGATGTGGGACACGTACAAAAACTTAAGTCTGGCAACAAACGTACTGCATCTGGTAACTCTGAAGTAGTTATTATGTTCACAGAATTGGGAACTTGGGGCTTAATGGGTTAGGAGTATTGGGAATCCTTTAAAAGTTTGGATTTTATATATTAAAAACCTTACTTTTTTTGCAAAAATGGAACATGGGTTAACAGCCCTCCAGGCAAACATGCTCGGCCTGTGAACAGGGGCACGGACCTAAGAGTCACTGCAACCAACTGGACTAGGCACAACCCCAAAGCAGTAGCTACGGGCCCTTGAGCTCTCCAGCCCAAGGACCCAATGCAACCCGAGCTATTTGCTTGTGTGGGTGATTTGCTGTCCTGGGTCCGAGGAAGTTCTCAGACACCAGAGGAAACACTATCACGAAGTGCTGCAACTTCACCTGTCCTGAAGACCCCGGAACTGCACAAGGCTCCCAGCAGACAGGCCTGCTGACAGCGTGGGAAGAGGGCTCCTGTCACCAGGACAAGCCACCTGTCCTACAGCAGAGCCACACATTTCCTACAGTGAAAGCCTTCTCGAGGACATGAGCACAAATTGGCGGTGAAGACTACCAAGTCTGAAGCACACTGAAAATGCTGCCATGTCATCACAATGACGGTCCCAGACACACAGCGGCAGAGTCCTCACGAGGCCTGCAGAACGCCACGGATACGTGCTGGCGCTGACCCTTCTCCTGCCACGTCTTGACAGGCTGTGCTCCCATGGATGACATGGCTAAACTCAGAACCGTGGGAGACCTGGGTACACGGGATCATGAAAAGACACCTGGCGGTATTCGGGCTCCACAGCTACAACACGCAAAGCTTTGAGAACTCCTGGAGAGCAAGTGCTGCGTCAGTCATTTTTAAGGAAATTTCAGAATTAAAGGATTTTGATAGGAAAAAAATCCATACAAACATACAATAGATCTATCGCTTCTCCTGGTTACTCCTCCTCCAGTTCCTGTAGGACTCTGGCTCCTTTTGAACCATCTCCTGTCCTAGCAGGTTTTACAAGGTTGAAGACTCACAGCTGCGGCAGGCCAAAGCCAGCTCTGGCTGCAGCCTTTCACCTTCCAAGACCTTTCATTTCATTCTAGGAATATGAAGTGGCCTTCAAGGGCCAAGAAGTAACCTCAAACAGCCACCCTATTAGCTCTTCCGTACAGCCAGGGTTAATAGGACTTGTGTTTAGGTCACAGGTCAGTTCTTTATTGAGATCAGGAAAATACAACCTGTTTATAGACAAGGTAAAGGGCACAGGCCAGGATTTAGGATTTAGGATTTAGGATTTCAAGTTACTTATACGATGACCATGCACTTGTTCTTAACCCACAAGTGCACACCGGCTAACAGAGGTGCCTCCTATCTGAAGAGAAGCTGTCCCATCCAGAATGAAACCACATCTCACACACACAACATGTAAGTGAAATCAGCCTCATACACAGAGACGGTATGCTGTGCCCTCTTCAATTCCCCTCAGTGCTTGACAGGATTCCACTGAGTTATAAAGATGTTTGCAAGGTCTCATCATCCTGGGAATTGGGTCTGCTGTTTCCTGTTGTCTTGTTTAATTTGCCTATGCTTGGGAATAATATTATATTGGATTTCTGGGAATTCTAGGGTCTTAGGGAATTTAGAACACAAGAATCAAACAGCTAATCATACTGGATATAACCAAGAAAGGCCCTTGTTCTAGGGTGATAAAAGTATAACTTGGAAAGAATGCTATGCTCATTTCCAACAACTTATGCCAAATGGCACTGTGGATGGTGACTACTCCCAGATGACCTAGGGCAGAAAGACACGTTGTTCCCACCTTAACTCCAGACAAACAAATCACAAGCAAAGTTGTTAAGGCTAGAAAAATAGTCCCAACAATTCAGACATCATTTGGTAATGCTTATTTGGTTAATGGAAAACTATGATATTCTCCTAGGAAACCAACTTCTGGTTCCTTAGATTTAGACCCCCCTTTATCTCCCACTGGCAGAATACACCTTGGTTGGCATCAAGTATATTATAATGAAAAATATACATGGAAAGCTCATCTCCCCTTTTTAGAATATTTTAAATATGTAAAACGCTGGTGTTTGCTTAGTTGCTCTGAACAGTTTTCTTGGGCAGGACCGGCTAATGCTTACTGGGCAAAAGTAGGAGGTCTACCGCTCCTAATTGGCCTAAAGCAGCTCAGTTATTCAATGATCCAGAGAAAGCTCTGAAAGAAACTCCCTATTGTTCCTGTTAATCTAGTTATCAATCACATAGTGCAAGCTTGTTGTTCATAGAAATGGCTTCTATGCATGATATTCCCGGGAATATAGAAAGAAGAACTAGTTAAAGTTATATAGAAGAATACTTAAAAACATTATGAAGAGTTGATAATATTTAATCTGCTAATACGTTTTGCCTATTGGCTTGTAGTTTGCATCAGTTTCCTTTTGTGTGGTCTCAAGATATTGTACTCAAGCTAGAAGTTAACATATAAAAATGGTGTGTGGAAAAAATAAAGTTAGAACAGAACTTAGCCTCAGATCATTGAGTCTGTGTTGTTTTGTTCTCCACCTCGCGGAAGCCATCCCATTCACCAGAGAGCACCACGACCCTTTGTGCTAGGCCTGGACCCCGGCAACGGTGAGTGGAAAAAAAAAATACCTTTGGAAGAGTCAAAGGACATGAAGCCATACTGAAAGAACCGGAATATGGGGGCTGGGAGTGTAGCAGAGGGCTTAGCATGCACAGACTGTGAGTTCGACAGACAACACGACCGGAAAGTGGCAACCTCAATACTTCCTTTGTAAAGTGGCCAGTAAAAGGCGACCAGACTAGAGGGGCTGCCTCCGATGCCTGATGTCCACAGACACCTACCTCGGTTTGCAAAGAATGGTCAGAGGGGCCCTACACAATCACACAAAGAACGCATTGCTTCCTCTTACTGCCCCCGAGGGTTCCCACAGCTCCAGGTATTGACACAGGTTTGATCTGCAAGCCAATCTGGTCTGCCTCTTTTAAAAAGGCGCCCAAGGGCAACAAGTCAAGGCAAGAGTCACCTGCTCCAAAGCAAGTGACCAAGGCCTCCTTGCCCCAGCTTCGAGAGGCTCAGAAACAGAAGGCAAAATGCCTCTGGTGTCCCGCGGAGGCTGCCGCCTCTTTGCACCTTTTCGCAGTCCTGGGAGCCCTGAGCCCCAGAGGGCGTGCGCCCCGCCAGTCCACTTACTGTTGCTGGACTTGAGGTCCCGGTGCAGGATGGGCACGATGGCTTCCTCGTGCAGGTAGAGCATGCCGCGCGCGATCTGCACAGCTCAGTTGACCAACACGTGCTGGGGGATGCGGTGCGCAAGACGCGAAACTGGTGCACGGGGGTCGGACGCAGCGGCGGCAGCGGCGGCCAGCACGCAGTTGAGCGCTCCGCTGCGCGCGAACTCCAGCACAAGGCAGAGGTGCGGCTGCCGCAGGAACACGCCGCGCAGCTCGATGATATTGGGGTGCCACAGCATGGCGAAGAGCCGCGCCTCCCGCCGCACGCTCTCAGCCGCCGGCGCCGATGAGCTCCTGGAGTTGCAGCCACTCGAGGTCGACGTGCACCGGCGAGCCGGGTCTCGGCGGCGGCGGCGCGGGGGGCGGCCGGGTGGCACGGCGCCACGTAGTTGGCGGGGAAGATGCCCAGGCAGCGCTGCACCTGGCCGGCCCACCAGCCCTCGTCACCCGACACGGCGGCGTCCTGCGACAGCACCTCCACCAGCTGGCCGCGCCGCAAGTTCAGCTCGTCCTCGCCGCGCGCCTCGTAGTCGCACAGCGCGGTCCACAGCCCGGCGGTGGCCGGGCTCGCGGTGGCCGGGCTCGCGCCGCCCGACGAGCCGGACGACGAGGATGCAGCGCTGGCGGGGTCGACCCGGGCCGGGAACCCCCGCGAATGGGTCGCACCCTGGGCGCCCGGAAGGGCCATGCGCTGCCGCGAGGGAGCGGGGGCTGTGCGGCGCGTCAGGCTCAGCTCAGTTTCCAGGGCGGACGGGGGTGCGCATCGTCTGCTGGCCTGGCGGGCTGCGCCCAGGGTGGGCGTACGGAGAGTGGAGGTCACGCCCACTACCTGAAGGTCCTTCCTACCCCCCGTTTTATGCTTGGCAGCCTCTGCCGCTGCAGCAGTCCCCATGGACGCGGGCACGGTCACCCATGTGGCCCTGGGCCTGCGGACAGCCTGCCGCGAGCTCCTTACCTGCGTCCGCCCAGCCTCCTCCGCCGCCCTGGGCCGCCCCGCCTCCCGGTCCCACAGGCCCTCTCCAGGTCTATTCCCAGGGCGGAGACCGTCCGGGCCCAGGATCACTCCGCCCTTCTAAACCGCCCTCCCGGGCTCGCCTCTCCACCTGGGCCTACCCCGCCTTTCGCGTCCCTCCCACTCTCCAGAACCCGCCCGGACGCTCGGGTTGCCCCTCCTCTCCAAGTTCCCTGGATCCATTCCTCCATGCCTTAAGCCTCACTCTGACCCGTCCGGACAACCGGACCAGCCCTTCCTCTCCAGTTCCATCCCTCCTCCCCACCTCCTTCCCTGGCCGGCTCCGGGCCACCGGGCGCTCCAACTGCATCAGTGCAAGGGACCCTCTTTCCCGGACCCACCCGCCCTTCCGCGCCCCTGCGGAGAGCGCTCGGGTGCCGAGGTGCGCCGCGCCCACGTGGCCCGAGAGGCGGAGCCAGCCTAGGGCCGCTCAGTTTTCTGGAAAGTTTAAGCTAAGGGTGGGTTCCCCTTGTGGAGACCTCTCTCCAAAGAGGTAGGGAGAGCGGAGCTCAGTGCCGCAGATCGCAAAGCTTCCCAGAACAGGTTGCCCACTACAGGTGCGCGGTTCGAAACCTGGGCTGTGCGTGCTCAGACTCCCCAGACTGCTAGCAATGGAGGTCTGTAGCTTACGGGTGGCAGTGCAGAGCACCCTGAGTGGCATAGCCAGCCCCGGAAGCTGGTGTTTCCCGACGAACGACCAGTGTTGCCATCTGCTCGGATGCAAATGAACCGCCGGGTTTTGTGCATAGGCAGGTTGGAGTGTTGGGGGCATTGCCAACACTGGTGCTAGAGGCTGTGCGCTCACTGTGGCCCTAGGAGATAAGGCTAAAGGAGTAGAGAAGTCCAATGATGAAAATTCCAGAAATTTAGGTTGTCTCGTAGCAGGCTGGAACTTCCTGAAGTGTGGGTCCTGCCCTATCCATGACCGAGGCTATGGGATGTTAGGCGGATAGGACATAAGGTAGCACTGACTCACATAATAAGAAGTTTTCTGCCTTTCTGTTTTCAGTATCTCTTTAAGCCCCTTAGTGCAACATTACGCAAGTACATTTATGGCTGGGTGGCTCAGTTTCCTCGCCTGTAAAGTGGGAATAATAAATAGTGCACACCTCATAGGGTGGTTGGCAACCACTGGTCTTCTAAGGCAGAAGAGGGAGGTGGCTGTGGGTCAGAGGGCAGATGAGAGGGACCTGTGACAGCTCTCCATGTCTTCCTAGTGTGGTCACATGGATCTCACACGGGAACATCAGCACAGAATGGCACACACACACACACCAGTGCGTGTGTATGGAAACGATGAGATCTGGATGAGGTTACTAGTGCTGAGTCCCTGGCTGTCGTGGTGTTTTATGATCACGCAGGATACTACCTGCAGAGAGAATGGGCGAAAGGGTTACAGAATATCTCACATTAAGTCACACGGATGCATTGAAATCTACATTTATCGCCAAATAAAAAGTTAAAGAAATTCTCTGCCTTTTCCTGCTGTACATCTGGGTGAGGCCGCAACTTCTGCACCAACTTCCAGCCTGGATGACACACTGCAAAAAGAATGCAGCAGCAGCATCACAGAAATGCGTGTGCATCCACTAAGCCAGGTGTGAGAGACAGTGTGAAAATATCCACAGTGCTGGCCAATTTTCCCATGAGCTTTCGTTTAGGAAAACAATTATTTTTCATAAAAATGCATTATATGTTACCATGCAATGGGTATATTATCGTTTTAAAAATCTAACCACAAGTATTTGAAACATTTCAAATTTCAAACATCTCGGTTTAAATTTCTAGTACAGAAATCATTGACAGTTAACAAACCACAGGCACAGAAACCCTTTTGAGATTTTCCATAATTTTTTAAAGTACGTGAAGGAGTTCTAAGATTTAAAAAAATAGGATTTTCCTTGGCTAAGGGAAGGACTTCAGGAAGATGAATGAACTCTGCTGATGAGGTTCTTATTCAAATGGGTATCAGACCTTTCACTTGCTGCCCTATAATGCTGATGGCCAGTGTAGACAAGCCTGGATCATTCCAGCATGCTGTCACTGAAGGAAGCCAGTCTGTGAACCACCACCCAGCAGTGAGGACCAGGGGCCGAGACAGGGCCTGCCTCGCCCTCTGCCCACACCTACTGCCTGTCCGCACGGAGCCTCCATAGCTAGGAGCCGGAGAGAGCCTCCCTGTTGTGACATATCCACCCCAGAGGGACGGCCACCACTGTCCAGAGGAGGAAAGGTGGCCTCTGGACTTGTGCCAAGAAGATCTCAGCTTTAAACATTCAGCCTCCGTAGCCGAAGGGGGTGTAGTTGACAGAAATGAGGTGAGAGTGGAGGTGGCAGACCCGGGCCAGCACACCCTTGCCATGGAGGCTCTTGCACGTTCTGCCTGACGTCCTACGTGGGGACGTCATGGGGGGGGGGGGGGGGGGGGGGGGGGGGGGTGGAAGAGCAGGGCAAAGACCGTGAGGATGAGTGACAGGAGCATACAGAACCAGGGTCCTGTACCACAGGACGGTCAGTGCCAAAGGCCCAGGGTGGCCGATCACCCTCGGCATGAGAGTGTCTAACAGAAGAGAGGATCTTCTGTGCGGACTACCGGGGGGGAGAGGTGGACAAGAGGATGGACGAGGAGCATGTCTGGAGACAGATCAGTGCGTGGTGCTCACCAGCCATGGGGAGCCGCACCTACAGAGAGCTGATGGGAAAGACTTGGTATCCATAGGCCAGGGTATCAGAAGCCGAGGAGGCACAGAGACCCAGAGCGGGAGGAGGAGTGAAGAGAAAGTACTCCTTCAAAACGGAGTATGTGCACTCTCTGGAACATGGAGAACTCTTTGGGATAAAAAGTTGTCCCCAGTTTCCATCTGTATCCCCCCAGACCTTCCTATTTCTAGGTGGAGCACACAGGGCAGGCAGAAGATCATTACAGGCTCCCCGGAAGGCTTTAGCCAGCTTTTCCACTATTGTGACCGAAAGACTTAACAAGAAGCACTTTAGAGGAGGAAAAGTTTATTTGACGCTCATGGTTTCGGAGGCCTCAGTCCACAGACGGCCAGCTCCATACCTCCGTGCATGAGGTGAGGCAGGACATCATGGCATAAGAGTGTGGTGGAGGAAAGCAGCTCATGACATGGCACCAGAAAGCAGAGAGAGTTCTCACCAAGGACAAAATGTGTACCCCAAAAGCACACCCCAGCGACCTACTACCTCTGGCCACACCCTCCCCGCCTACAGTCAGCACCCAATTAATCCACTCGAGTGTTAATGCATTAAGTTAGGGCTCTCAAGACCCTATAGCTTCACCTCTAAGCCCTCTTGCACGGCCTCACAACTAAGCTTTGGGGGGACACCTCATACCTAAACCGTAACACTGGGACTATCCATATCAGGTTCTGCACCTCACTTTTTAAGACAAAGAACATTTTGATGGATCACCTGGGACTCTGTACACACCAGCTGCCTCTGCTGACCTTGGCCTGCATTTGGGAGATGAGGGGGTGTGCCTGTGTGCACCCTTTTTTCCCCTGTGTACTGTGATTTAGCATAACCTGATGCTGATGAGCAATCAGAGTGGCTGCAAGGCTGATGAACAGCAGGTGGCTGCCAGCAGGCCTTAACTTTGTCCCGACCGCAGCATGAAACCTGGTCTTCTTCCCTCAGTTATCTCCACCATCACTTGGTAGAGGACAGGAATGTCTGTGCCACGTTGTTTTGAGGATTCCTGAGCAAGGGTGTCAAAGCATGACATTCCATAGTGCCACTAAATGTTAGCTGTTATTTTAACATGAGTTCTTATTTATGCAGAATAGAAACTTCCATAGCATATGCATTAGGCATATCTTCTGAGTCCAAAGATCAGTTTCATTCTTCCAACAAAAATTTTAAAAATTCCAAGGGATAGTCAGAGTCAGAAGTTGGAGTGGTAACTGCCCAGGTTCTCAGGTGCATTGTATCTATAGACATAGTCTCTTCTGAGCAAACTCAGTTGTTACAGGAGGACATCCTGCTGTCACCTGTGTTCCTGTTATCTATTCAGTATGAATGATGTGCAAGTGACAGTTCACCCCCTTGGTTTGTAAGAGAGACGGGGAAGCAGGCGGGAAGACTCAGCTCACCCTCTGCTCACCTTCTTTGCCTGGCAGGAGAGAGGTACTCTGGGTACTCGGGATGTAAAGGTGCATAAAACGAAGTGCCCTGCCATCACGGAGCAGCTGTGGATGGAAATAGACAGAAAGCGTGTTATGAGGTCTACTAGAATTTGTCAGCTGCTGTATGAAAATGGAAAGGAGTACAAGAGAAGATGGGTCAGGAACTGGGCATCGAAGTGGAGCGAACAGGACAAGTGGCCATGCCCAAGAGCGTCGAGAGCCTGGACAGGGCAGCCTCATGTAGAAGGAGAGCAGCGAGCAGAGGCGTGCAGGAGACAGGAGCCTGGACAAGCCACCAAGTGGAGGATCTGAAGTGAAGGGATGTCCCGGGATGTCCTGACCTGCATGTTCTGCAGGGCCATCATGACTTCGCCACTGCACCAACACAAGAAGCACGAAGTTCCTGAGGGTGGCTCGCGAGCCTGGACACTGGCTCTTTGCCCATGAATCTGGGCCTCTGCCTTCACTTTGATGCCCTTAGATGTGCCGGTCAATGAGTAAAACTAACGATGATGACACAGCAATAACTTAACATCGATTCACATCCACTGCTGGTGCTGAAATCCTGATTCTGTCTGGATGGCAGGCTGCTGCTCCCTCTGAGTTTCCGCTGGCCTCCAGCCTTAGGCAGAGCAATCATGAGCCGCAGGATTTCTGCAGCTTCAATCACTAGACAAGACTGGAGCCCTGCGTAACCTGTAGGCCCCAAAGTTACAGAGCAGAGCCGGGCTGGGAAAACGGACATGAACTACGCATTGAACACACACAGCGTCAAGGCCTGAGTGGGTCCAGAGAGCCAAGGCTGTTCAGACCTTGAAGAGGTCCCTTCTGAAGTCACTGCAGGGCTCCTGACCTTGGGCTCAGATAGCGAATCTGCGGCCCCGCTCCCAGTTGCCGTTTTTGTACATTCGTATCCTCACAACTAGTTGTACTTTATTTACAATTTACTGAGCTGATTTCAAACATAATGACTCATTCTGCCCAACTGCTGAGGACAGAGGACAGAAATGATAAGAGGAAGAGCAAGTCACTCTCCCACGATCGTGGGGCGAACGGGGAGCGCTGCGTTCCTGGTTGCTCTGTCCCCATCGAGGTCTGCCCCGCAGCCGGCTCTGCTGGCGGCTCCCTGCCTGCCCAGGTCTGCTCTGCAGCCCTCTCACCACCTCCATTTGGCCACTCTGTGGTTTCCCTGCATGTCAGATTTATTGGGGAAGGACGGGCGTCCATCCTTAAACCCACAAGACTCGGGACGGGAGTCACACCACACCTTGGACCTGTTCAGAGATCACCATCCTTTGTTTCAACTCCCATTTAAAAATCTATGTATGAAAATCGAGCACTATTAATGCAACCCCTTAAGAATATGGTGAAAATGGTGAGGATTAGTGAGAAATGTCAAAGGACTCTTGAACTTCTCAGAAGAGGGCTGCTGAATAACCCCTGCCCTGTTCCCTAGCTACGGCCAGTAGCCCGTGCTAGGCCAGCTCCTGGCCTGTGCAGCTCAGCTTCTCTCACAGGGATCTCTCTTTTCCCCTCTCTGTATCATTCACTATCTCCTGGTGTTTCTCCCTCTGAACTCTGCCATGACCTGGCTGGACTTTCCTCCCTTGGGACACATGTGGAACTTGCGAGTTGTACCTGCATCCTGGTGGCTTCTCTTCCTCTGCGGAGGTTGAGTTTCTGTCTTTGTTCTCTATAAGAATTTCCAGAGTCCAAGGTCGTTTTGGTGGGGCCTTCCTGACTCTGGGTGTCTGTTACCTTCAGGAGCTGCTCTGCTCACCCCACAGGTGCCGATGAACACGAATCGCCTGGGGACCTGGAGGGCGGTGGCAGTGTGCAGTACTGCTTGCTGATCCCCCAACCACAGGGAGGCCTGAAGTTCCTAATCTGTGTAGCAGACTCACCATGCCAAGAAGCTGAGGGCTGAGGAGGGAAGGCCGGGAAATAGTTCCTGGGTGGGTGTTCCCTGACAGTTCCCTTGGACAGACTTTTAAAATACTAAGAGTAGGAATATCTTTTTTAAAAAAGTACTGAACCAAAGTGGTGCAGAACTAACCCTAACCCTAGCCCTACCAGAACTGAGCTCCTCACTGATGCAAATGTCCCCGCACTATCCTAGTGGGTCTTCTTGGCTTATTTTTCACTTTTCAATAACTTTTTTAAAAAACTTCAGCCCAGCTCTCAAATATTTGAAATTAAACATCTTCAAAAATATTGCCACATTTTGTTGTTATACCACGGGTAGATTCTGAGCCCCAGCTTCCATTTATGCATAATCCTGATCCTCTTCATATCATCTTCAATACGGGAAACCTTGAGTTTCCTACTTAACTTGATTCTACATTAATATTCTTCTGTTTACTATTCTCTGGGTTAATGCCTTCATCTTCAAATGCTTTCCATGCTTAGAATCCTTCTAGAAAGAACCTAGGGAAGTTTCTTTGTGTGTCCCAATTATTTCTGCATACATATTTTTACAATAAACTGCATATTTTTTAAAGGGCACATACACAAACAGGATAGGTTGAGGAGTTAAATTCCCCCACGTTCCCTCCACCCCTACCCATCTGTTTTCTTGCTTGAGAGTTTACTTTGTCTCTCTCCAGCGATAAATATAACTATGCACTCAGAGAGAGATGTATGCAAGTCTCCATCGCATGGGTAACACACCCTGCTGTTCTCCCTTGCCCTGCCTCTGGCTGGTCCACCACACCCAGCTTGCACGAGAGCTGTGCACCGTGAAGTCATGATGAAACAACTTCATAGACCCTGCTGTGCAAGCAGGGGCCCCAGAGAGCTCTTCTCAACGGAATTTTTCTCTTCTAGTTCCTTGAGCCTGCAGTGCGTGGTCTTGCAAATTCCTGAGATACCCTCACGTCACATTTCCTGTTGGCTCTGTGTAGGTTCTTGGAACCTCTTTGGAAGCCGTAATCTCCTACAACGCATCTTCCTTGGCTCTAGTTTTACATACACATTTCTGACTGAACTGAAAGTTTGTAAAAGCCTTCCACTCCACTTTCTGCTCCTAATTCTCAGACTACAATTGTCTAAAGAGCTGATGGAATATGCATGCCACTCCCCAAATGCTGTGCAACCATGAAATTTCCTCCACCAGATTTAAATTTAGCATCACACAGTCTCAGGACTTGGGCAAAATGTAACCAAGTTCTTTGCCAGAATAGAACATGAGTGGCCTCTAGTCCAATTCCCAATAGAGTTTGCATTTTCCTCTGAAACCTCATGAGCACTTCTCAGCATTGTGGTCTCCTGACCTCCCAACAAAATCACCCATTAAGTTGTCTTTACAACCTTCTAAGGCGTCCCCAGCCGGCATCTCCAACGTTTCCACATTTCTCCCGGAAGCCAGTTGCAAAGTCTTTTGAACCACGTGGCCAGGTTCGTCACAGCAACAAGCCCACTTCTGGTACAAACTTCTGTGTTACTTGGCTTTGCATTGCTGAGATCAAATACCTGATGAAAACAACTTATAGGAAAGAAAGTTTATTTTGGTTCAAGGTTTGGAGTTTGAGTTCATAGTGGACCAAGTCCATTGCTCTGAGCCCAAGCTGAGGGAACACATCATGGTGGAAGCACAGGGCAGAGGGAAGCTTCTGAGGTCATGAGAGCCAGTAAGCAGAGAGAGAGGAAGGTTGGGGAATGAGGTCTGA
Source organism: Glaucomys volans (assembly GCA_020662805.1). Classification (NCBI taxonomy): domain Eukaryota; kingdom Metazoa; phylum Chordata; class Mammalia; order Rodentia; family Sciuridae; genus Glaucomys; species Glaucomys volans. The sequence continues at coordinate 244,900 of JAJEJO010048131.1, forward strand.
GGGAAGGTGCATGCTTCCAGGACCTGCCCCTGGAACCCACCTCCTCCAGGCGCCCCTGCCTGCCCATGGTTAGCACAGTCCACTCAAGCTATACATTTCTCATAATCCAAATATTTCTCTTTTGCACATTCCTGCATTAGCCCAGGAGCTTTGGGGACACCTTACATCCAAACAATAATAGCATGAGACTTTTGATTGGCATATTTAACGGTATTTTGGTTTGGGGAAGGATGTTATGCTGCCTTCATGTAGGGAATTTGTTCTCCTCTTTCTTCTTCTTCAGAATTCTAAAATGGCCAGACACAGTGACACTCCCATGTAATCCCAGCAACTTGGGGGACTGAGGCAGGAGGATGGTAAATTCAAAGCCAGGCTCAGCAACTTAGGGAGACCTTAAGCAACTTAGTGAGACCCTGTCTCAAAATAAAAAGGGCTGGGAAGTGGCTGAGTGGTTAAGCGCCCCTGGGTTCAATCCCTGAAATGATCTGTTACGTGGGAACTGCACCCCCATTGGAGTATGTGTGAAATCCACTCTGAGACAGCTGACACCTGGCAGTTCTTCAAGGTGTAGTTTTGTGAAAATATTCCCAGGTTCTTCTCCAGGTCGTTGGTGTTTTAGATTTTTCTATCTTTTCTGGAGTGTTAATCAGAAAGTTATGTTTTTCTACACAATTACCATTTCATCTAGATTCCCATATTTATTTGTGTACAAAGAAACAAATTATTCACATATGATGCTTTTCATTGCTTCTGATTTATTTATTTTCTGCTCTTCCATCTCTTCCTTCTTCATTTCCCTTCATCCTCCTCCTGATGTGTGGATGCGTGTCCAGCCCTCTGCTGAGCCACGTGGCCCTGGCTGACCCCGCACTCCACTGCTCTTCACCCTCCCAGGCGCCTCCTTCCAGCCTCTTCTGCTCAGTGAGTGCCAGGGCTGTCCCCCCGTCCTTCAAGTCAAAACTCCTCCAGGGCTGAGAGTCCTCCACCCTTTCCATGGCTCCCAGGATGCCACCCTCCCACCCTCCCTGCCAGTCCTGCAGGGCTTCCTTCCAGACATTGTGCTGGCTGCCCAGTCTCCCCTCCCTGGACACAAGCTGCTCCTCCTCCTCCACACACATGCACCCTCACGTCCCCACGCCCTGTCCCTGTCCTGCTCTTCCTCATCCCTGTCTTCCCCAACTCACCCTCCCTCCCCCACTGGCCTCTGTACCCTGCTCTTCCCTCTCCTCCTCCTTCCTCCTCCCTCCTCCTCTGCTCCTCAGGTCCTCCCTCTTTCCTCCCCTGCATCTCCACAACCTCCACCCGTTTCCCCTCCCCTGCTCCTTCCTTCCTTCCTGCTCTTTCCTCCCTTCTCCTGATCATGGCTTCCCCGCCCTCCCCTGGCTGCCCCAGAGTCAGCCCTGCAGTAGGTCACCTCTCTCAGGGACAACTCTGGACTTTCTTCCCCAGGGGTGGCTCCACTCTGCAGCCCAGAGACCACTGTCTAGATATCCTGGAAATAACCTGGATCCCTCCCCTGATGGATCAGATCTTAGCCCCTACTGCCACCCCCCACAGCAGATCCAGTGCAGAGAACAAAACACAAAGGCCTTCCAGGGCCACTGAGTGTGAGGAGCCTGCTCTCGGCAGAGGGCAGAGAGGGGACGAAGGTCCTGGGCGAGCACCTGGGCTTAGAGGGAACGAGGTCCAAGAGGCCTGAGCGGGTGCCCCACTGAGGAGCCAGGCGCCCACGGAAAGCCAGACAGGGGTCAGGGGTCAGGTCGAGCTCACACGGGGACTTGCAAGTCGTTGTGTCCCCAGCACTCCACAGGGAGACAGGTCCAGGCAGCGGAGCACCCAACTCAGGCCCTTCTCTCTCACCCAAGTCCACCGTCCTCACTCTGAAGAGCTCTCCCTCCACCTGGGCCACACTCACACCAGTGCACAGCCACACACCTCCCTGGGCCACACTCACACCAGTGCACAGCCACACACCTCCCAGGTAGCCACGGAAGAGGGGTTGCAACACACACAGCTCTTCTGAAAAGGCTGGTCACATCCACCTTCAAGCTTCCTGCAGCGCCCCATGGAGGCCGGCAGGAGGTTCCTGCTCCACCAGGCTCCCCAGAGGGGTCTCCAAGCACCCAGGCAGAGGGTGTTCAGGTCCTTCAAAGAGGACTTGAGTCTCAATCCAGAAGATCTCTCTCCCTCCTCTGCCAGGAGGGGACCACAGTGTGTCCTCCACAATGACCCGGGCACGATCTGAACTTGAGTGGATGGAAGGAGCCTGCAAGAGAGCCAGGGGGAATCTAGCCCAGTCCAGGACCAACCAGCAAATGCCCAAGACGCACGGTTGGCCTGAGACCCTGCCTGGGCCCTGGGGTCTCCTGAGACTCCGTGGGGGGAGAAGGAAGGGAAGCAGAAGGAGACAGACCAGACGTGTGTCCCACCCTCTCCCCGGGTCCACCTCCCTCTCCTGGTTCGGGGGTCTGGAGGCTCAGATCCCGGGTCCCATTGGGTCCAGGGGCACAAATTCACTTTGTCTCCTGGGTGCCCATGGGGCTCAGCACAAAGACACACACAGCCTGGGGGCTCAGTGAGGACTGGTGGGGAGCCAGCACTCTGAGGGGCAGGGTCCAGGGTTGTGTCCACAGGAACACGGAGGGTCAGTGGGAGAGAAGTGAACCCAAGGCCTGCCCTGAAGGCACCTACCAAGCAGAGTCCACTGGCCTCACCTCCTGGTCTGACCCTTCAATGTCCCCGGGTAGCTCATGTGCGGAAGGCTTGGTTCCCACTGAACCAGTGGGCTGCTGGCTGGATCAGGAGGCTGTGACCTCATAAATGATTGACCCACATGTGGACCTGGAGTGTGCTGGTCCACGGGAAACCCTTGCACATGAGAGGAGGTGGGCCCCGTGGGAGGAAATGGTTCCTGGGGACAGCTCTGGAGGGGCGTGTTTTTGTCCTTGGCACCTTCCCCTGTCTCGGTCTTCACCAGGGAGCTGCAGGGACAGGAGGTCACTGGTGAGGTCTGCATTCCCGACCACCAGCAGCTCAGAGCATGGTACCTCCTGAGGCCCTTGGAGTCCTCTGTAGCTGTGGGGGACCCCAGAGGGCCCCACTGCAGCCACTGTTCCCTGGCTGCACTGCCCTCGCCTCATGACCACCCACCACGACACAGGAAGTGTGCCTAGCCCCAACTCTTTAAGGAGGGCATCACCCAGCCAGATGCCTGTGCCCATCGGGGGTGCATCCGCCGGAGCAGGTGAGGCAGGCGTGTGAGAAAGAGAAATGTTTCTCCTGGCTGCTTCCTCTGTGTGCTTCTGTCCTGGCACCTGCTGATGGTCATCTTTCCTTCTCCCCACTGCCCTGTTTCTATGTTCTTAAGGACGGGGCTACAACCCTGTGCACTGAGATCATGTGCCTAACAAACCTGTCCTTATTTTCCCTTTCCCACAGTCGTCTTGTGAGGCAACACAATCCTAATGCATGGAAACTGGTGCAGTGACACGGCCTCACTCTTGGGACTGTGCCTTCCACGTGCTTCAGTACCTTTTTGGAACCTGTTTAAGTGTATAATGTGGAACCATTTGGAGATGGACTGGCAAGATTAGGTTTCTGTAAATGGACCATAATAGGTGATAGCGGGGTGGCTCCACATTCCCGAATGCTGATGGGAATGCACCGTAAAGACTCTGTTGATGTCCTTTCCACAGGAGAGGAAGGCTCAGTAACTGGAACAGATGTGATTCATGTTACGTTCTGGTCAAGAACTTGTGTGTGGTTCTTCCGTGGTTGGAGACATTGTGTGGGACTACGCTGATCACAGAATCATCACTCTTGTGGAGGAAATTTCCATGTGTCCAGCATTCAGGCTTTGGAGTGGGACTGCTGTCTGCTTTTATCCAGGTTTACAGGGAGAAATAGGAGGATAACACAGAGCAGAAACATTTCTAAAATTGTAGTTTCCTTAGAAAGTAGAAGGTGTGTCAGGCATGGAGATGTATGCCTCTAATCCCCGTGGCGCGAGAGGTTGAAGCAGGAGGATGGCGAGTTCCAAGCCAGCTTCAGAAACAGTGAGGGGCTGAGCAACTCAGTGAGACCCTGTCTTTAAATAAAATACAAAATAGGGCTGGGGATGTGGTTCAGTGGTCAAGTGTCCCTGAGTGCAATCCCTGGTACCTGTCCCCTACCCCCCAAAAAACGAAAAGAAAACAGAAGGTGTATATTTGAGACCAAGGAAAATGTGGCTACTGAATAAATAATGCCGCTCAGGGAAGGCCGGGCGTTGGCACTCGGTCTGTAGGAAGCCGCCTTGAGGGCTTCTCACCCGCCCTGCTCAAGGGTTAGAATGTTGAGTGATCTGGAAGTCTGTTTTCGGAAGGAAGTCCCAGTGCACTGTGGTTGCACAGAGCTGTTAGAGAATGTTCCCCAGGATGTCCTTCCCAAGGCCCAGCCCTGCAGGTTCTGAGAGGTACTGCAGCCACCTTCCAGTCCGGCTGGGCTGCTGCGCCCCAGGGGCAGGCCTTGGAATCCCCCACGGTGCCCTCTTTATAGGTATATAGAAGAGGTACACGGTCCCACAGCCTTCCACCACGAAGTCAGAGGAAGCCTGGAGGACAGCCAACGCTTAGTGGCTTAGTGTGGGAGGAGTCCTTGAGGAGAACCTCCCAGAGGGCAGTGAGAGGAGCAGGAGAGTGGAGGGCATACTGCAATGGAGACCCCAGGGAGTCAGAGGTGCCAGGACTTGGAACATCTGCAGAGGAAAGGTGCAGCAGAGAACAGCACCTGCCAGGAATGTGGCCCAGGAGGGAGAGGGGGAATGCACAAGCCTTTTGTCACTCACATCATGCATCGTGACTGGATGCTGAAAGTGGAACTTTAGGAATAGATGTTGGCCCCACCATGCTGTGGTCTTGCTTGGAACCATGCTCCTGATCATTTTCCACTCCTTCCTTCAGGAATGGGGATATGCAACCCGCGCGTTAGACTGGGAGCACAAATTGCGGTATTGATTTGACAGTGGCTCCCATCAAACAGATTGCCTGGTATCGAGAGGAGACTGAACTTGAATATTTGAGCCATGTTAGAACTATGGACTACAGGAGTTCCTGGAGGTGAATCACATGCAGACTGCATTGTCTGGTGGGTGATAGTTCTGGGTCACAGGAGTTCCAGGAGGTCGACCACATACAGTTTGCATAATCTGGTGGATGACAGTTCTGGGTCACAGGAGTTCCTGGTGGTGAACCACATGCAGACTGCATTGTCTGGTCAGACAATAGTCCTGGGTCACAAGAGTTCCTGGAGGTCGACCACATACAGTTTGCATTGTCTGGTGGATGACAGTTCTAGGTCACAGGTGTTCTTGGAGGTCGACCATATATAGTTTGCATTATCTGGTGAATGACAGAGGTGAACCACATGCAGTGTGCATTGTCTGGGGGACAACAGTTCTGGGTCACAGGAGTTCCAAGAAGTGAACCACATGCATTTTGCGTTACCTGGTGGATGACAGTTCTGGGTCAGAGGAGTTCCTGGAGGTCGACCACATGCAGTTTGCATTATCTTGTGGACAACAATTTGGGGTCACAGGAGTTGTTGGTGGTGAACCACATGCAGATTGCATTGTCTGGTGAACAACAGTTCTGGGTCACAGAATTTCCTGGAAGTCGACCACATACAGTTTGCATTATCTGGTGGATGACAGTTCTGGGTCACAGGAGTTCCTGGAGGTTGACCACATACAGTTTACTTTATCTGGTGGATGACAGCTCTGGGTCACCGTAACCAGAGACATTGGTTAGATAACCATGCCAGTTAAGTAACTAGAGACAATAGCCAGGTACTGTGACCAGATGAAGTCAGCAGAGACAGTACCCTAAAACAGTGACCAGGTATACCACACGGAGACTAACCCAATGCCGTGACAAGGTACAGTAAACAGAGACCTTAGTCAGATACCTGATCAGGATCAGTAAGAGACTGTGATACTGTGACCTGTTACAGTGAAAAGAGGCATTAGCCAGAGATAACCAGAGAAATTAGGCAATTACTGGGACCAGGCATGGTAACCAGAGATGTTAGCAAGATACTGAAGCTGGGTGCAATTAGTGTCTTTATGCAGATACCATGACCATGACCAGACACTATTCAGGAACTGTGACATGAGCACAGGTACCATGACCAGGTACTGTCAACACAAGACAGTACACAGATACCTTGACCAGGTACAGAAACCAGACATTAGACAAACACCAGGACCAGTTACAGTAACCAGATACATTAGCCAGGTACTGTGCCCAGATAGATTAGCCCAAGACATTAGTCAGATATGGTGACCATGTACAGTCACCAGAACAATCAGCCAGTTACCATGGTACAGATGTACCCAGAGACATTAGCCAGATACCACGATCAGTTACCCCACCCAGAGACCTCAGGCAGATACAGGCATGAGGTACAGTGACCAGAGACATCAGCCAGATGCAGGGACCAGGCACAACAAAGAGACGTTAGACAGAGTCTGTGAACATGTGCAGGAAACAGAGACAGTACCCCCAAACAGTGACATGGTAACCAGTGACAGTAACCAGATGCTGTCACCAGGTTCAATATGCAGGGACGTGAGCCAGACCCCTTGACCAGAACAATGCCTAGGTACCATGACCAGATGTATAACCAGAGACCTTAGCCAGGAACGTGACCATTGCCAGATAGTGGGACCTTGAGTAATATGCAAAGAAAATCCCAAATACTGAGACACAGTCAAGTAACTAGAGACACATTAGCCAGGTGCTGGGACCAGGATCAGCCTACAGAGACAATACCCAGATACCCTGAGGAGATACAGTATCCAGAGACCTTAGCTAGATGTCATTATCAAGTTCAGTAATCAATGACAATATCCAGATACTGTGACCAGGGATAGCGGTTAGAGACAGGAGTCAGCTACCAAGAACAGGCACAGATTCAGAGACAACGATAGTGCATCCAGGAACAGCTACGGGAGACATCAGCCAGACACTGTAACTGGGATCAGGAGCCAGAGGTGCTGGGCAGACACTGTAGCCAGTCACAGCAGCCAGAAACCATATTCAGATATGGTGACCTGGCACAGTGGGCAGAGGCATTTGCCAGACACCAGGGTCAGGTACAGTGACCTGCGATAATAACTAGATTACATGTGAAGATGCAGTAAGGAGATGTTAACAAGACGCCATGACGAGATGTACTACCCAGAGACATGGCAAGACATGGTGACCAGGTTCAGTTACCAGAGACGTTAGGGAGACACTGAGAACCAGGAGACTCAACAGTCATTTCCAGATACGGTGACCAAGAAGGATAACCAGTGTCATTTGCCAGATGCCATGACGAGGTTCAGTGATCAGAGGCAATAGCCAGACATTGTAACCAGGTAGGATCGACAGACTGCAGCCAGATACCATGAAAAGATCCAGGATCCAGAGACACTAGCCAGGTATGGTGACCAGACAGAGTAGCCGGAGACAAGAGCCAGATACTGCGACTGGGTACAGTAGT
>JAJEJO010048131.1:252823-266000 GCA_020662805.1 Glaucomys volans
CATCAGCCACACACCAAACCAGGCACAATAGCCAGACATCAGCCACACACCACACCAGGTACAATAGACAGACATCAGTCCCATACCACACCAGGCACAATAGCCAGATCAGCCACATACCACACCAGGTACAACAGCCAGACATCTGTCACATACCACTCCAGGTCCAATAGCCAGACATCAACCTCATAGCACGTTCAGGTAAGATAGCCAGGCATCAGTCTCAAGCCACACCAGGTACAATAGCCAGACATCAGCCACATACCACACCAGGTACAATAGCCAGATCAGCCACACACCACACCAGGTACAACAGCCAGACATCTGTCACATACCACACCAGGTACAATAGCCAGAGACATCAGCCACATAGCACACCAGGTACAATAGCCAGAGATCAGCCACATACCACACTAGGTACACTAGCCAGATCAGCCACACACCACATCAGGTACAACAGCCATACATCTGTCACATACCACACCAGGTACAATCACCAGACATCAACCACATACCATGTTCAGGTACAATAGCCAGACATCAGTCATGCCACACCAGGTACAATACCTAGACATCTGCCACATGCCACACTAATTACAAATACCAGAGATATCAGCCACATACCACCTCTGATACAATAGCTAGAGACACCAGCCACATACCACCACCAGGTACAGTATCCAGAGACATCAGTCACGTACCACACCAGGTTCAATAGACAGAGACTTCAGGCACATGCATGACCAGGTACAATAGCCAGAGACATTATCCACATACATGACCAGGTACAATCACCGGAGACATTAGCCATGTACATGACCCGTTACAATAGTCAGAGACAATAGTCACGAACCACACCAGATACAAGAGCCAGAGATACCGTCATATACCACACTAGGTACAATAGCCAGATACATTAACCACATACCACACCAGGTACAATAATCTTAGACATCAGCCAGGTACTCTGACCTGTTACAATAACCAGACACATGAGCCAGGCACTCCTACCAGATGCAGTAAACAGAGAGGATACCTGGATACCATGACAATGAACAGTTACCCGAGACTTAAGTCAAATAATGTGGCTGTTGTATCCGTCTGGCCAGGCCTCGACCTTTTCCCTTCTGGAGGGGATAAGGCCTACAGGGTAACCAACAGCCCTGGGAGAGCAGGTTCTAGACACAGTCTCAAATTTATTACAGAATTACAGCCCTTTTATAGAAGAGGGGAGTCCAAGAACAAAGAACAGGTAGTGTAACATGATAGTCTGTAAGGATGCTCCAATGAGGAGTCACACTGTTTACCAAAGGGAGGAGGGAGAGTGGAGGCCAAGTGAAGCTCACCTGGGGCAATGGCCATTGGCGGGTCAGGTCACTCGGGAGTTTTCTCCCCAAGCATGAACCATCCTGAGTGTGCAGTCAAGGATTTCGCCTTTCCACAGCCTAGAGAGCATACACCCCAGTGGCTTCTTTCTTCATCCCCACATCCCCCCCTTTCTTTTTTAAACCCTGTGCTCATCATTGAATGGCTCAGTAACAGCAACACCGGCATCACAGTAGGTGAGGGAGACTCCAGCAGGGAAGAAAAACAAGCTTAAAGTCTTTGGCAGCTTAACAAGATATGAGGATACAGTAGGATAGCAATACATGAGGGAAACTTCATTAGTACAATCTTAAAACTTCAGTAGTACAACAATATATAAGGTGAGTTTCATTAGTAAAGTGATAATTCAGTAGTAAAACCTAGCAGCCATATTATTGATTAGTGAGGGCAGCTACAAACGCTTGCGGGTTCCCTTTTTCTCCTCTGATAGATGCTGACAGGGCCTTCACCACTAACTGTTGCTGCTGTTTGTGTTCTAGCAGCTGTCTCCTGAAAAGATTGTAAATGCGTTGAAACCCACAGAGTCAAAGAAATAACAGAAGTATACTCAGCACTCCACTCATGAACAGGCTTTTAACCAAGTGATATTTGGTAGCCAAGATGTTAACCAATCCCATAATTCTGAACCTCCTTCATATTGTCCTATGTGAGCGACTGTCTTTAAGGCAAGCGAGTTCTTGTGCAGTTGAATCACTGTTATCACTGAGATTAAAACAACACATATTTTTTACTTCCTTGCAGCTTTTGTGATGTAACAATAGTAAATAATCAATGGCTGCTCTGTTGCCGAGAATAGCTTGTTTGTGCTGCTTTTGCTCGTCATTTAATAAAGCTATGGCAGTAGAGGTGTAGTTAATATTTTTATCATAGCACAAGCTAATTTAGCAACCATCCTATAGGTTCCCACTGCTGAGCCTGGATGCCTACAAGGGAAAAGGTCAAGGCAGTGTACTCCACCTTGGACATGAGACGCACTGAGTCATCACGATCTTCTTCAAGCTGTATAGACCTCTTGTGAACTCTCTTTGCAGGATGGTAGTTGACAAGCTCATCATGAGAAGGAAGAAAAACAGTTAATCAACTAAGACAACAGCCAGTGCCATGGGCCATGTATGCTGGAATATAATTGAGAGTATTTGACCCACAAGAGAAAAACCAGCCAGATGGCAAAGGAATGTGTGCATTCGCATAGCTGATTGGCTCAATATTAGTATGGTTAAAGGAAGGATCTCCAAAGGATTTACAGTTGGTATTGCAATTTTGAATTCCTGCACAGGTGTCATTACTGTTGAAGGCGACAGTGGGAGTGAGTAACTCCATTGCATTAGCAGGTTTTGCAGACTGGGGATGACCCCAGTCATATGAATCCTTATAAGAGATGTTTTTCTTAAAACTGGAAAATAGCTGTTTCCTGTGCTGGACGACAGACTAGCAGAAGACATGAGCCTAAAATCATGCCCACATGAACATCCTGACGAAGACAAATCTCAGACCTATATACGACTTCCGCCAAACGAACCCAGATGTTTTATAGTGCATGTGAGCATCTAAGGAAGGGGGTGCAGCATGAGCAGCACCTGAGTCAGCAGCAGTAACAGCACACATTAAGAGAAATAAAGTCCCGGCTCCTGGATCTGGGTCAGGAGCCATAGCTGCTGCTTGATCTTCAAGACTTTTGATGTCTCCTCAGGTGTAGTCCACCACCAGGGGGTTGCTAGTCATTCAGCGACAAATTCTCCATCTGTCGAATCGGAGGCCTGGACGTGAGGATGAATGTTCCTGGCTGGTACCCACGAGGCTTTTCTGCAGTTTCTGGAAAGACACTAGCAAATCCTCTGCCTTGGGTTAGCAATGGGTGTGGACCATGCCATGTGTTAGTTAGTGGGTCCCTCCACCGAACTAGCGGAAGTGGAGTTGGGGGTGGCATTAGAGCACCCCAGGGCTTATGAATAGGAGAGAGAGCTTTATCATCAAAGGTGAGAAAATTTAATGTAAGAAGGGCTTGTACAGTCAAATTTGAAGGAGAAGGCAGGGGTGTATCCCCCTCTTCTTTTTTAAACTGAGGTTTGAGTATTCTATTAGCTCATTTAATGATTCCTTGGCCTTGGGGATTATAGGGTATGTTTGTTATGTGTTTAATATTGAAACTCTTTAGAAAATTTTGAAAGGTAGAGGCAGAGCCTAGTTCAGTTGAGGCAGGGCTTCCTTATAAATCTTAGGTAAATCGTTTTTGTTTTGAAGCCAATCTTTGTTTCCTTTGTTATGAACAGTGTGATTAAGCTTGTAGCTTCAGTGCGGGGTGAAGGAGGACTGGGAAATAAAGATTTATAAGTTTAAAGAGTTATGTTACCAACCTTTACCTGTATACGTTTTATTAGCAAGTTAAAGATTAAGTAAGTTTTACTTTTTGTATTCAGGAAAGTTATAGAAACTAGGACGACTATAGTAGCTCTCCCATAGTTGCAAAGTGTCATGCTAGGAGCTCTGTGTAGCTTTTAAGAAAGTTTATTGTTTAAAGTTACTATAAGGTAGGTAGGAACTGGAGAAGTGGAACTGGTGAAACATTGTTGTTGTTTAGTAAAGGAATTTCTTTTCACCCAGGAACTGTGTGCTTGAGATCAAGGTCAGGGATGATGAGACTTTGCACAGAACTTTTCCATGCAGGGCATTGTTACAGTAGTTAGACATTCTGGGCTTTTTTTTTTTCCCTGTAAAAGACTATTTCATTAGAAATTTTTAATTTTAGGCATTGTTATTCTGTTTTCCATTATTATCTTTTTTATGTTCTTTTGTAAATGTTATGTTATCTTGTAACATGTACATATTTTGCTTTTAGAGTTTAAGTATTAGTTAACATTATATATCATTATGTTTAAAATATATATTTATTTCCCAAACCTGTTGCACTTCTCTTTCCTCCACCTAATGAGCCTGCTTCTAACTAGGACACATACGTCCTCACCTGGGATTCTTTCCGACGTGAGGGGATGGCACCCATGTTAGAAGGTGTACTTACCCAGATACCGCGAATTCTTGGAGCTGAAGGGGGAATTGATTCAGGGTTCTCCAAAAAGAATATGAGCTGATTGATTTACTGCTCATGTTGGTCACTAGAGCGAGCAGCGCTGCGTTTATTAGGAGTCTCAGGAACAGAGACGAGTGGTTCTCAATTCAGAGATAATAGGAGCTCCAGAGAAGAGCTTCTCCAAGAAGGGCCCCACGTTGGGCGCCATCTGTTGTAGCCATCTGGCTAGGCCTCAACCTGTGGGTCTTTGGCCCTTCTGGAGGGGATAAGGACGACGGGGTAACCAACGCCCCTGGGAGAGCAGGTTCTAGACACAGTCTCAAATTTATTAAAGAATTATAGCACTTTTACAGAAGTGGGGAGTCCAAGAACAAAGAACAGGTAGTGTCACATGATAGTCTGTAGGGATGGTCCAATTAGGAGTCACACAGTTTACCAAAGGGAGGAGGGAGAGGGGAGGACAAGCGAAGCTCACCTGGGGCAATGGCCGTGGGTGGGTCAGGTCACTTGGGAGTTTTCTCCACAAGCATGACAATCCTGAGTGTGCAGTCAAGGATTTTACCTTTCCGCAGCCTGTGGAGCATATACCCCAGTGGCTTCTTTCTACATCCCCACACGTGACCAGTCACAAAAGCAGATGCTGTGGCAGCAAACAGTAAACAGAGACAATAGCTAGACACTCTGGCAACGTACAATAACCCAAGACATTAGTCAGACATCGTGACCAAATACAGTAAACAGAGTGCCACCCATAACCTGGGACTAGATACCAGAGTCTTCATGCAGATACTTGACCAGGTACCGTAAACCGAGATGTGAGCCAGGTGCCTTGACCAGTAGAGTCCTAGAGACAATGACCAGGTACTGTGACAATTGACATTGGCCAGATGCTGTGGCCAGATTCTGTGACCAGATACACACCAGAGACACTGGTACTGGTGCTGCGGGAATCAGGTGGAGAAGCTGCGAGCAGCACTGGAGGGGAGAGAACTCCAAACTCCATTTTACCCAGCGGGCCCAGAGAACAGACCCCAAGTTCTGAGCCCTGAGCCGCAGTTCTCACGACAGTTGGAGAGTATTTGGGGTCATCTCAGACCCGTCCTGTCACTGGGGCTTTCTTCCTAATCCCCTCTGCCCAGGCTGTGCAGGGCCTCTACCATGAGGCTTGCTCACAGACACAGCCAGGAAGAAAGTGCCCTGCTATAGGGGGTTAAGAACCCCAGTCTCCAGCCACCAGCCTGGCACGGGGTGTGTAGGTCTCAAGAGGGCACAGTCAGACCCCTGGACAGCTATTCACAATCCAGAAGGTAGGGACCCAGGGTCAATGAGGCTTCCTGGAGACAGGCTGAGAGAGGGAACAGAACGACCCCTCCCCAGCTTTGGTTTCTTACCATAACGTTTTTATAACTCCATTTCATAACCAGGTCTGGTTTTGCCATCGCACTGCAACCAGATAAATGGAACAATATTCAGATACTATGACAAGATATAGTCAGCAGAGACATTAGCCAGGACCACCATCAGGTGCAGTGAATGGTACTCACACACTGGAGTCTATCGCAATGACAGGCACTACCCAGATACCCAGGTGAGGCAGAGGAACCACATGACACATCAGACAGTTACTGTGACCAGGTCCAGTAAACAGACAATAATTAGATACCACGGGCAGGTACAGTAATGGGCGACATTAGCCACGTAACTCTGACCAGGTACAGTGTCAAACACGGGACAGATAACATGACCAGGTAACCAGAGACTCTGACCAGACTGTGTGAACAGGTACTGTCCAGCTACTCTGGAAACTCAGCCCACCTGGGATGCCCATGGGGGACCTGGCTGGGGATACCTGGGGCCCCAGAAGCCCTGCCTGGTGCTGAGTTGCACAGGAGAGGTGGCCCTTCACCTCTGCACCAGCTCTGGCCATATGGGTAGTGGGCAGCTGGACCTCGCACCGCTGTTGAGGCTGCCCAGCCACCCAGCAGCCTTCCTGGCCCTTCAGACTTGGCCTCCAGGGCTGACCCCACCCCACGGCACCTTCTCTACCTCTTGCTTCCTATGGGGGACTCCAAGGCATCTCCCACTATTGCAGACTGCAGCATGGACATGGGGGGCCAGCTCTGCTCCCTAGGTGACCCCAAGGGCATGCAGACAAGAGCAGCACTGCAGGCAGGGTGGTCAGCAGGGACGCAGGGTGGACACAGGACACCTGGCCTAGCTTTTGAGCTGGGAACTTTGTACCAGGGCTGTACTGCCTCCAGGTGACAGGGAGCACGAAGCCACCCTTCAGCACCACACACTTGGTCACAGGATCAACAGTGTGCAAGGGCATCTGAGCTGGGGTCTGGGGAGGGTGGGACTGTGAGGGGGCTGTGCTGCCGAGGGCTGGGGGTGGGGGGCAGGAGGCTGTACCCCATCATCCTAGACCCTGCCCCTGGGCACCTTGCAGGTGCAGGGAGGCCAGGGCAGGAGGGACCAAGGATGGGTGGGGGGCAGCAAGACAGACAGGCCAGGGCAGGGGGACCAAGGCAGTGGGGCCAGGAAAGGGGGCCAGGCAGTGCTCTGTGTGGAGCTGGGCCTCAGGGCCTCCAGGACTTGTGGGCAGTCACAGTGAGGGCAGGGACATCAGGGTGACTTCATGGAGTAGCAACTGTGCTGAATTGGCAGTTTGAGCAGGAATTCCTCAGGGACGGAGAACACGTCCACATTCCAGGCGCAGGGTGTGTGTGTGTGTGTGTGTGTGTGTGTGTGCGCGCACACGGTGCCCACCTGCAGCGTGGCCTTGCACCTGATGCCGGAGATGCAGGGACCACACTTACTAGGCCTGTGGCTCGAGTGAAGCTCAGCTGCCTCATGCCCTGCTACAGGGGGGCAAGAACCACCACCCCAAGAGGAAGGTTCTGGAGGTAGGCAGCTTGCCAGGCACAGAATGGAGCCAGGCCTGGGTCCCCAGGTGCAGGGGTCCCATGCTAGGCCTGGGAGACAGGAGGATGTGAGGGCTGAAGGTGTCCCAGCTGGCCCAAACTTCTGGAGGTATTCCACCTGCTGGGGGAGGGGGCTGGCAGGTCAGTTTCCCAGAGCACACAGCCTGGCCACCTGATGGGGCCAGCGAGCAGTAGGTACCACCCTGTAGACCCGTGGTGTATCTGAGTCCCCTCACCCGGTGACAAGTGGCTTCTGTGTCCACTCTCATAGGCAGAGGCACCTTGTTCCCAGTCAGGCAAAAGCCCAGGGAGCTCCAGGGACTGGGAGACAGGGAGCAGTGGGGCCTTGGCCCAGGGCTTCTAGTTCATCAAGGCTCCTCAGGATAAGGAGCCAGGAAAGCCTCTCAGTGCCAGGCGCTCTCTCCACTCCTCCCGGCTCCCTGCACCCCACAGCTCCAGGTGTAGCTGTGCTTCCAGACAATGGGTGTCTCTGGACCTCAGGCCTGGGTCCCCTCATTCCCTTCCCCGAGACTACGTGACAGATCAGCCCCTCTGCCCTGTGGCACCTGAGCTGCCTACTCTGACCAAGCACATGTGCATCAAGCCTGGCCAGGGACTCAGGCCCACAGAAGCCAAAATGGACTGTCTGGGCCCTTCAAGTGCCTAGCCCCAGGGGCGGCCACATGGGCCCCTTCCCACGACACCATCCAGGAGGCACAGCTGCAGATTCTGCTCTAATCCGTTCATAGAGCAATCAGCGGTTGAACGTATGGGTCTGATCCCTGATCCTGGACCCTATTTCCTCTGGTGAGGGGGCTGGATTGGGTTTTCTGATGTGATTCCTTTGTGGAGGGGGCACAGGCCTGGACTGGGTCAGGGAAGAGAGGGCAGCCAATAATCTGGGCCCCGTAGTCTGATCCCATGTGAACCTCCTGAAGACCCAGAGGGGAGCCTCCATTCTAGGATGGTGCTCAGGGCACCCCTGGACCTCCAGGAGGGCTGCCTCCCCCTGCACCCTGCACCTGCTGGTCTCTGGGAGGCGACCCCGTCCACCTCTGCACAGAACTTTCCTCCATCTCTCACAGGACTGCCGCTCTGTCTGTGCCCAAATGGGGAAGAGGTACCTGCAAACTCAAAACCATCGTGAGCGATGCTTTTCTGCATTTGATTCTGTCTGGTTATTTTTTCCCTCAAAATTTATAACAACAAATAGTGTGATTTCTATCTTAGATATAACTTGATTTAGATCCTCATGTCAAATTTTATTTCCCAGAAGGCTGTTTTGCATGTGTGTATGTATGTATGTATGCCGACCAGAATATTTTTATTTTCATTTGTGTTCAAATTTCTATTGAAAGTTTTACAGGAAAAATCTGAAAAAGCATGATATGCTTCACAGTGTTCATAGGAAACAACATTGTATCTTAAACATAATTCCCAACATAGATTCCTTCAAGAGATGAATAGGCCTTGAACATAAATCACAGACTCATCACTACACGACTGTCCCCTACTGTCCCCTACTTACTGGTTAAAGGAAAACCTTAAACAAGTTAAATTGAGCAGAGTTCATTTAAGCGAGAAAAATGGAAGGGTTAAGAAGAAGGATGCATTTACCAGGCCTGGAGCAGCTGCGAGGGACTCGGCTCTTGTGTGGCAGAACAGCTCCTGTGACCGGGAACCTCATGGTCACACAGAGCCTGGGTCCCAGGACGCTGCAGTTGAGGGCTCAGCTCCCGCCCTGGGCTACCGAGCGTCCTGGGCACTCGGCTTTCAGGTGCAGTGAGCACTTACCTAGCTGGAGTTCATAACTGGAGGACTCAGGTGTGGAGAGGCCCTCCCCCCAGACCTAATCGGATGTAACACGGCAAATCCAAGTTTAAGGAAACGGGGAGCCCCTCTGATTCTCACACATTATTTTAGAAAAAATGCATTTGGGGACTGTAAACACTTTATATGATTTTAACCTATTTTTGATTCAGAGCACAACGAAGGGGCAATGACTGAAATATCTTCCACACTGGTCTGGACATAGCGAGCAAAAAGAATGGGTCCGTGAAGTCAGAGCACCGTGGAAAGTGTGGATGAGGGACTTCCCGGGGTGAACGGTTCTGGCACCTGTGCTTTAGGAAAGACTTGCAGTGTGACACAGGGAAACCTGAAGTTGAGAGCCGGCGGGCAGCTCAGTGGCCGGCACTCGCCTGGCGTGTTCAAGAGCCTGGGCCCAATCTCCAGCCCTGTGTGTGTGTGTGTGGGGGGGGGGGGGGGGAGGGAATTAAAGCAGATTTAGATGGATATTTTCGAAACTCAGTATCTATATATAATAATATATAACATACTTCAGAATGCAAGACGGTTTCGTGTAATGATCATTCAAAAGTCTCATTTTGCCAGGCGCAGTGGGGCATGCCTATAATCCCAGTGACTCCAGAGGCTGAGACTGAAGGATGGCAAATTTGAGGCCAGCCTCAGCAATTTAGTGAGGCCCTAAGCAACTTATGAGACCTTGTCTTAAAATAAAAAAGAAAAAGGGCCAGGAATATTGCTCAAAAGTAAAGGGCCCCTAGGTTCAATCTTCAGTACCAAAACATAAATTAAAAAGCTCATTTCAGTTGGGTGGGGTGGCAGACTTACGTAATCCTGCAATCCTGTCTGCTCTTGAGAGGCTGAGGCACGAGGATCAAAAATTCAGGGGCAGTCTACGCAGCTTAGTGAGACCCTGTCTCCGTAACAAAGAAGGTCTGGGGATATGGCTCAGCTGTAGAGTGCCCCTGGGTTCAGTCTCCAGTCCCAAAGCAAGCAAACAAACAAACAAATATTTCACACATTGTTCTATACCATAAAAAACTGAAGTCGCTCAATGTGTAAGTCAAGGAGAAAAAGAAACGATGATCACCTCATCACAGAAAGAGTTTTCACCAGTTCCTGATCTCTTAGATGATCTTGTGCCTGTTTGATCTCAAATAAAATTAGTGTACTTTTATTACATAAGAGATCAAAGCTATGTGGATCCTAGTATTTATTGATCAATTAATTTGATATTTATGTTTGATTTTTTTTATCAACTTATGGATGCTTCCTGAATTCAGGTCAGTGCACCTCAGAAAATATGCTTTGGGATGGAAGGTAAACTGGCATGCTTATTTTTCAATGATACAACTTACCCTTTAAATCTACGACCAACAAGACATCATTGTCTTCCGAAGCTATTCTCTTCTGCTCATACTGCATGTTGAATAGCACTGAAAATCAGAAATTTATTTTTTCTGTTGATAAATTAGCTGTAATGTTGGTTTATGTGGCTGATCATGTTGTATAAAAATCACAACTTAATCATAAGAATCTTTGTCTTCCAACAAATAGGATTCTTAAAAACTGCAACAAAGAATTGTTCTTACTTTTGATAGATAACTATTGAAAATTAGCTATGCTTATTCACCATGGAGCTGTAGAAATAGTTCTAAAGGTAATGTAAATAAATCTTTCTGCTTTAACACCTAATAAATATCCAATTGAGCTATAAGACAGACTGCAAAGTAGTGATGGGATCCATGAGTGGATCGATACTGGTAAACAGTCTTAGCTCCCGTTAAACATGCCCAGCTGTTCAAAACCACTGCCGTCAGGTCGACTTAGCAGGAAGGAGACATACACACACTGGGGGAAGAGCCCTGCCGTAAACTATCCCCACTCTCCAGCCACTCCTCTCCAGGCCAGGGGTCACAGGCAGGGAGCATGCTCTGCACTCAGCGTGGTCAATGATGATTGAGATCTGAGGTGAGAGCGGATACCCTTGTCCTGCAGGAGTGAGGACACTTGCTTTTCAGTACTGCGGGTCAGCAGGAGAATGGAGCTTGCTCAACATTAAAGCTCAGTAAAAGTTTCCAGCACCCTGTGATGTGCTTCCAAAGCGGAGGCACTGATCTGTTCTCCACATTTATCTCTCCATTTCAACCCTGCCACCTCAGAGGTGGCCCTGAAGGGGCCCTCAAGGACAGAAGGAAGGAGAAGTGAATTCACAGGTGCTGAGCCCTGAGCAAGCTGACAGGTGGTGACAGTGGCCATCAGAAGGCACTTGCTTCCCAAATGTTCCACTGTGAAGAGAAACAGGCCGCCACAGAGGAGAACGTACATGGAGTCCCCACGACAAGCTTCAAAGGATCCCTCCCTGCCCTGCCCACACACCAGGTGTCCACTCTGCCTGGAGCCACTGCCCATTTCAGCTGGGGAGGGAGAGGAGAGGGAACCATGTGGCCGCGGCACTTCCCTCTGAGGCCCAAGCTCACTGGCAGAGGTGGAGAGCTGGGGGTTCACCAGAGCTCCAGGAGGTTTTCGGGAGCAGCAGCCGCAGCATTGGGAGGGTTACAGACTCAGCCCCGCTCCTCTGCCCTGCCTGTCCTCAGCAGCCAGCCAGGGGGAAGGATCCAGACGCTAGTTGTCTGCTTGTGAACTCAGTTCAGGTCAGCAGCAGCCTGGGCCTACTGGGTGGCTGACCATGGCGCTGAAGGTCACACTCAGCTGGAGAGAAACATGCGCAGACCAATGCCCGCAGGTCAGAGCCCAGGCGATTTCTGGAGATCACCTTCCCAGCAGTGCCTCCTTCTGTTGGTAAGGAAGCAGAAGGTCAGAGAGGGAAAGGGATTCCCTCGAGGTCACACAGCGGCCTTTAGATGGGCCTGGAAGCAGCCTCCAGGTCCTTGCTCAGATGCAACTGGTTTCTGTAAGATTCCCTGAGTGACATCTGCTACCCAAGATTGCCACTGGTTCTGAAACTCCAGACAGGCATTTCCAGAGGGTGTCAGAACCCACACAGCTCTAGGATGGACCCCAAAGCTGAAAGGGTGGCCCCTCTTTCTCTCCCTGACCCCATCCCCAGCTGCTTTCCTCCCTACTGCCTTTCCAATCCCCTGCAAACAGAGGCGTGCACCCCTTAGCCCTTGGGCCAGATGGGGGCCTTCTGTATTTCAGCCTTCCAGGCTGTTCCAGAACATGCATAGGTGGGGGGATAATATCCTGAAGGCTGAAGGCAGGTGGTCCCCTGCTGAGCCACACACATCCGCACCCAAATGAGATGGAACTACTTGCACATGCTACCCCAGAGGGCTCAGACGCAAAGCAAGAGTGAGAAGCTGTTCTGTCCCTTGCAGGAGGACCTGAGAGAGGGACTTCCCCTAGCTGGCGAAGCCCAGTTGTGACTTTCTGGAGGTGGGAGGGCCTGCAGTCTGGGATGGCCACCTGCCCACATGCACGTCAGGTGGGTGCTCGCCACAGCTTGGATCTGAACTGCAGATCCAACCCCAAGCCCCAGGTGCTAAGGCATCCTCAGCCCGTGGTGCTCCTGGGAGGTGGAACACCTGGTGGAAGGAAGAGCGGTCCCTGGGGACGTGACCCTGAGTGGGCTGTGGGCCCTGGTCCCTTTCTGTCTCCTTCGGCTTCCCACCCACCACGAGCTGAGCAGTTCACTCCACAATGTGCTCCTGCCAGTGGCTGTGCCACCGTGGGCCCAAAGCCACAGGCCAAGCCACCATGGACTGAAGTCTCTGGAGCCACGAGCCAAAATGAACTGGTCACCCAAGGTAATCGGCACAGTGACGCAAAGCTGAATGACTGACCCCAGCTGCAGGAGAGAGGACCGTGCTACTGGGAGGCCAAATCACGCCCAGTGTCACCCCTCTGACCTCCCCTCCCACCCCAGGCCATCCCAACAGGGTTCACATTGCAGGAGAGTCTGCCCAGCAGGTAAATCCCGTTGAGAATCCATCATTCTGGGCCCAGCTGGAACTCAGAGGCCAGAGGATCTCAGGAGTGACCACCTCCCAAATCAACAGGTGACCACAAGCCG
>JAJEJO010048131.1:266010-279783 GCA_020662805.1 Glaucomys volans
GATCTCAGGAGTGACCACCTCCCAAATCAACAGGTGACCACAAGCCGACAGAGAGCGCTGGAGTCAGCCTGAGTCTCCTCTTCGACAGCCCTGTCCTGCTGAGGGGCAGAATCCCAGCCCCTGGGCGGGAGTCCCTGTGCTTCTCCTCTGCGAGCAAAGCCGCAAACCTTTCTCCTTCTTCTCAAAGCCGCGTCCGCGTTACTGGACTGGCATCGGGATGAGGACCGAGCCTTCAGCAACATTAAAACTACTTTAATTACAACATCAGGCAAAAATATCCTGGTTCCAATAGACTTCGCTCTCTCCCACTTCCCTGTGCCATTTTTTAAAAGCAAATTTTATGTTTGTAGCAGGTCCTCCAGCACCTCCTGTTTTATGCAGTCGTCCTTAACCCACTCGGGATGGAAGGGGTTATCAGCAGAGGTGTCCTGTCATGTCACCTGTGAAGCAGGTGAGGTCGGGACAGTCTCTGCTTCCGCTCCTTTCCCAGTGTGGTTTCCAGGTGTCATTGAGTGTCCCTTGCATCCAAAGGCCCCCCTTTTGTAACTGTGGGGCGGGTTACTGTCTTAGGATGGAGGAGGAGAACGGCCCCGTGGAGAGGCATGGCCACTGCTGTCTCACCCGGGTCAGTAGCTTCCCTCGGGTAGGAGGCTTCCGTGTGCCCCGGGCGCTGGTTAATTCAGAGAGCGGAAACGGGGGTTGCAGTCACCATGCTTGTCCTTCCATTGTTTCCATGGGGCAGTTAGTTCCCCAGGTCCTTATCCTCTGACTAAGGTAGTCAGTTGCTTGGAGGATCTATTTTAAGGTGAATTCTTTGTTTGTTGTTGGCTTTTGTCATTTTGGAGGTGGGCGCATGATGTGCACTTTTTAACATTTAGGTAGAGTCCTTTTCCATTTCTGCAAAAGTTCTGTAACTCAGAAGATTCCTAGGCTTCCGCTATTTCCATTTTGTTCTTCAGGGACATGAATCATATTGACGGTTAAGAAAATAATTACCTAAAAAGGAAATAATATCCCCTAGATAAGATGCCAACAAACCAATTGGGCGAAGAGAAGAGGCGGGGACGGGCCTCCTAGGCGGTGTCCTGGCGCCACCTAGTGCTACAAACAGGTAAGGCACTCGCTTCTGCGGCTCGCGGTTAACCAGCCCTCCCGACGCCCTCCTCTTCCTCCTCCAGTAGCCCAAGTTTTCTAGTCACACTTGACAGTTTGAATTATAATATGCGATTAAAGG
The DNA here is from genome assembly GCA_020662805.1 of Glaucomys volans. Lineage (NCBI taxonomy): Eukaryota > Metazoa > Chordata > Mammalia > Rodentia > Sciuridae > Glaucomys > Glaucomys volans. The sequence goes on from JAJEJO010048131.1 coordinate 267,245, forward strand.
AACTAAAGAAGTTACCTACGTTTTATGCTTACCCCGAGGCGGGGCGACGCGCGGCTGGGGAAGTAGCGCGTCGTCCTGAAGGCGGGGCTGGGGTCCTGCGGCCAGGAACTTCTCTGCGCTGCGCTGCCCAGTCCGTTCTCTCCGCCGGCCGCCCCGGGACTCCCATGTGCCACGCTCGCTCCGCCCGCAGCTCCGGGGAGCGGTGGGACCCTGCCGGCTCCTGCTGCGCCCTCTGCCCGGGCCCTCCAGGCGTGCAGGCCACCGGCAGGCTAGGGAACAGCTCCGCGCCCATCAGAAACACAGCCTTTCTGTTCCCGACCCTTTAACAAAGGTTTCAGGTTTCTGACTTCCAAGCCGAGAGAAGGAAAATTCATAGTTTAAAAACAATCCATCCTAAAAGAAGAGAGCAAAGAGAGAGCAGGAGGGGTTGATGATCGTTTGTAAGATGATATAATTAAATTCAGTTATTACAATAGCGCATTAAATGCAGCAGAGCGAACATTCTAAAGTCATAGATTATCAGACTGAATAAAACTCAAAGCCCAAATGTATTTCGCTTATAAGAAACAAGCATAGAACCCAAGGACACAGAAAGTTGAAAGTCAAATGGTGCAGAGAGGTATGCCATCCATCACTGGGGGCCTGCGAGATGTCGGCGGCTGAATGCAAAAGCGACCTTCCCGGAGAGGCTGCGTGGGTGTGAGAGGCCCAGTTCTTCCGAAGATACAGAAGTTCATTTGGATGCACCTGATAACCTGGTGTGCGTATATGCATGTATTTTAATAGATGCATGTTATTTATTTATAGATATGATAATTGTCTAATGATCTTTGATTTCTCATTTGTTCTGGAGAAAATGATCTGAACTTTGAATGATTTCAATTACTTGATATTTATTGAGGCTTGATTTGTGTTGAAGAACCTGTCTATTGTGCAGATATTTTGCAGGTGTCTGAGTATGTGTATGTGTATATATTTAACAAAACTTAAAAAAGAGACAAATAAAACAGTTTTTTTTTTTTTTTTTTTTTGTCTTATAGAAAAGCAGGGCTGGTGGTGTAGTTCAGAGGTAGAGCACGTGTCTAGTATGTCCACGGCCCTGGGTTCCATCTGCCGCAACACACGCACACACAGACCAAAAAACGGTGTCAGTAAACATTGGGACACATTTTTATCAGATTTAACCAATGTACAGTTACACAATATTGCACCCCGTGGGTGCATACAAAGCATTCTTTTTAAGCACACACAAGCATTTGCACCTCTGTTCACCTTCCTCATCATACATCTTCATCAATCACTCAGAGTATGTTCTCTGGAACCAAACAAGGACTCACAGCTTATTAGAATATGCTCGTATGTCCTTCCCCATCTTCAGGAGCGATGTATTCCTAAATAACCTCTGGGTCAAAAGAATCCCAATATAATTTAGAAATTATTTCAAACTGAACTAAAAGAAAGGCATATCAAAATCTGCAGGCTTGGGGAAAAATACCTGCTGACCTGTGTGTACCGGGTGAGTAGGAAGAAGCCCAAATAGGAAGAAAGAGAAGAGAGGCAACCCAGGCATGGAGGAGGCGGGGAAACACAGGAACATAAATTAACAAATAGAAAACAATGCTCGGTGTAGAAGGTCTACAAAGCCAGGACATTTTTCCCAGGAAAGAGCAAGCAGGGGGTGTATCCTGGATGACTGATCCTGGGCCAGTGAGGAGGCAGAGGGACTGACTGAGGATGAAGGGCACACATCCCACCTGTCAACCAGCAGGACATTCTCGCAAATCTTAGGAAGACCAATCCGTATAAGGGTAAAGCACCTCTTGCTTTTTCACACGTTCTATTTTAATGGGGGCCTCTTCCTAGAGTGTTTGACTTTGGGACTTTTAACTATGTGAACAATTTTTGATTTTTGACTTTTTGTTCAGATTTATAAGTGAGGGCCTCTGGACTCAGCGGATCAGTAGCACCTCATATCCTTATGAGGATCAGCAGCGAAACTCCAGGAATTTCATAGCCCACTCTTTCACTTCAGTAGCAGGCGTGACCTCACTCATCTGCCCACACTGAGTCCTCCAGCAGCCTGAGGACCTCACCCAGGACAACGTTAGTGGGCAGGGCCGCCTGAAAGCAGCCTGGGCGAGGCTCGATTCACCCTCCAGCACCATGGATCCTCCAGCAGCAAAATGACCAGTACCCATCCAGCAGGCTACCAGGCCTCCACGCCCCTCGCCATGCGTTCCATTTCTGTGCCATCTCCCCTGGCGGCTCCCCTGCCAGCTGAGGCTCCTAACCCCCTGCAGGCCCCTCCTGCCACCTCCCCGCAACCCTGGCCTTAGCAGGGGCTTTGCAGATCACTGTGCCTCCCTTGTTCGCCTCCCAGGAAATTTGACTTCCTGCCTAAACCCCCCTGTTTGAAAGCCAGAGTTGCTCCTTCATTTCTGGCTGACTTAATTGGCATCGAGGGTTAAGCTGGAATCTGAAGACCAGGGAGGCAGTCGCTGTGGTTGTGCAGGAAAGCCCTGAACCGTGTGGGGGCAGGAGGGGAGGGGCCAGGTGAGTAGTTGGTAGTTGTTTGGAGATGCAGCTGGTGGGCCTTGGCCACTGGCCAGACATGGTGGTGGGAGGATGGGGGACCTGGGGGGTCCTGCTCCGAGCCACTCCTTGGGGTGGGCTCAGCAGCTGAGATCCAGAGTAGCGGGAACTGTAGGAGGGGGAGCCAGCATGGACACCATAGAACACCCGGAAGGCCTTGGGGTTCCAGCACCCAGAGAGGGGTGGGACCTGAGGTTTTGGAACAGAGGTCAGGTCTGGGAACAGAGGGCTCAGAGTCCTCAGTGTGAGCCTCACAATGAGGACCAGGACAGGGCGTCAGGATGAGGACAGCAGGTGGTGGGGAACCATGCTGGGCTGCCCCTACTGAAAGCTAATCGTCAACAACTGTCCTTCTGCCACACTCGATCCTGCCCACCCTGGCCGGCTCCTCTCAGGAGCCACTGCCCTCAGCCCCCTCAACTTCACTGTGTCCAGTCCTTTAATAGGGTGTGAGCAGCAATGTCGACCCCTTTACCCAGCTCTCTAAGACCGGCCGAGCTGCACTGAGCCGTTCCCGGTGGCTGGGTCCTGATGGCCCGTCTCTGCTCTGTCCTTGGCTTCTCCCTGAGCTCCTGACACTCCAGCCTCTTCCTTCTTGGGTTGCACTGTCCTTGCTCCCACTCTCCCTGTCTGTGTCTCCCACCTGCTCCCAGCTCCTACTCGGCAGCCTTCCCGGACACCCCCCGTTCCCATGCACAGCCCACAAGCTGCTCTCTCCAACTCCAAGTCTCTACCCGATTCCGCCCCAAAGCAACGCGAAGTATGCTCCCTACTGTCCCACAGCCCCCAGGCAACTCACATTCAGTGTAGCCCTGTCCCCCATGCTTGAGCAGTTTCACAGCATTGTCACCTCAATCAGGCTCTGAGAGCCTTTGGATACCTGTCCCTTCACCACCCCAGGGATCTGGTCTCTAAGCCCCAGGTCTCATCTGATCTCAACCTCATTCCCCTCCTGCTTAGCTCAGGTGTCAGGGATCATGTCCCATCCTGACTCCAAACCTTCCAGTGCCCTTCAGTGACCTCGGATAAGGTGTGAAGAACTTGGCATGGCCCAGGAAACTGACCTCTGCTCATGGCATTAAGGTTCCCGGTGCTCCATCCCCCCTTCCCAGTCCTGCCGTCTCCGGGCAGGTCAGACTGTCCTGGCTGACATTTCCCCACCTGCCATCTTTCTCTTCCCACCCAGGTCTGCCTAGAGAGCCCTGGATGGTTATGCACCTGGAGAGCTGATGCTCAGCCCTAATGCCCCCTGGGTCTGTCATACCCTCCTGGTGCCCATCTGCTCTTCAGAGCCCCGGCGTTCCCATACACCTGGACACACTGCCCCTCCTGACACAGCACATCTGACTGCAAGTGTCTGTCTGTCGATTCCCTGTCCCCTGACAGTTTGTGAACTCCTTCATGGTAGGGACTATGTTTTATTTATCTTTGCTTTCCCAGTCCTCAGCAAAATGCCTGGCAGACAGAAAGTACTCAATAAATATTTGATGAATCAGGGCAGATGAAGAGAAGCACATCTTCAGGGTAGGAGTGGGCCCAGCTGCATGGGCAGTCCTCCTGTATCCAAGCACATGAAGGTGGTTTTGCCGCATGGGTCTCAAGTTAGGGTGATGGACTGGTTCATTCATTAGCATATGAAGTGCCCCGTGGGTTCCAAGCAATGAGGAGCTGGCACACACCCACGGTGTCTGATGAATGCAGAGTAGGCAGTGGCTCAGGCTGAAGGCAGACACACCGTGAGGCTTTTCCTATGACCCACCGCTCTTCATGGTCGGTGGCTCTCTGCATCTCACTGTGTGTGGGAACACCTGGCCTGCTTTTACTGACCACTCAGCCAGGAGCAATGCTGCTGCAGGCCACACCCAGCCAGGGCACATGCAGGTGAACTTCTCAGAGAAGGGTGCTGAGCCTGGGACAGTGGGTGAGCACGCGGCAGGGCAGGCAGGTTTGAGACCACGCAGCCTTCTCACCTTTGTTCTTCCACAGGCCCCAACCACAGGACCTGGTCAGCTTGTTGCTAAGGAAGACAAGTCCCTTGATCTCTCTTTCCAAAACCTGCACTTAGAAGACAATCTGAAGTACATCTACTGCAAATCTTAAACTATCGAACAGCTTAAAGCTTATTACTGCAAGGATTCTGTTTACTGGGTCTTTCTACCTAAGCAGTAGAGAGCGAGTTGGACTAATGGTTAATAAAGAGCCAACCACTGCCTGGGATTATGCTTTAGGGAACATATAAAAAGACAAGGAGCCTAAGGGCCTTCCAATATTACTGCAAAAAGATGGTTGTCTTCTCTATGTCCCAAGTGGACAATGGGGGAGTGAAGAGAAGAGAGTTGGTACAAAGGTCCACACTAAGGGATCAGGTAGCACTTGGACAGACAGAAAGTCTCAGGTAGGACGTCCCTCCGTTCAGGGAATGGGGCTGGACAGTCGGCGCTCGGGAGAGATTACATTAAGTGCTGTGAGGCAAGACTTTGAGGCTGGGTAACTCTTCTGGTGCAGGGACCAAAAAGGTCAAGGCAGAGGAACAGAAAGTGTCCTGGTCTGCCCTTCACCTAAGGACACTCTTGATTTTTAAGCCTTGGCCGCCCAGTCTTAGGAGGATCCGGGAGAAGTGGAAGGAAGTGGCAGCGGCTAAGGAAGAGAGGCGCAGGCCAGGGACCCAGACCCTCCCAGCATCCGGAAGAGCGTCCCGCAGGGACGGTCTGCGCGGCGACGCGGCGGGGCGGGGAGGAGCTCGGGAGCATCCTCCCAGCCGCCGCCGCGGAGCACGATGGGAGAATCTCTCCTCTCTCGGACATGGCGCCTCCCTGCGCGGCGGCAGCTGCCGGTCCCGGCGCCGCGGTCCGCGGGTCCCGGCTGAAGATCCGCCCCAGCGTCAGTGCCGGGGAGGGAGGGGGCGGCGGCGGCGGCGCGGCCCGAGCGCGCGCGCGTTAGGCCCAGGGCGCCCGCGGAGCCGGCCGGTGCGCAGGGAGCCCCGCGCAGGCATGGTGTCCCAGGTGCTGCAGCTGCTCCGGCAGGGCGTGTGGGCCGCCCTCACCGGGGGCTGGTACCACGACCCCGAGCAGAGCAAGTTCACCAACAGCTGCCACCTCTACCTGTGGCTGTTCCTGCTGCTGCTGCCCCTGGCTCTGCACCTGGTGAGCCCCTGGGCGCTTAGGACCGGTGGGGGAGGAGGAAGGGGCCGCAGATCCCGGTCTGCCTCAAGGTGGAAAGCGGGTGGGGATGGGGGTGCAGTGCCTGCAAAAAGGTGGGCGCAGGCCAGTGTCAGGGGTTTGGGCCGGAGAGGTGCAGGGCCCCGGGGATTCACTGGAAGGGAAGAAGAGGAAAGGACCTGGGGGGCTCCTGACTCATTAAGAATTGATGCCGGATGTCAGGATGAGTCAGACTCTGCTTGTCGCTGGGAGGCTGGGAGCCTTGAGCCTGCGCTGTAGGTGCACAACCCCGGGACTCAGCTCGTTAGCTTGGGACGGTGCTTGGTATAGAATGTTGTCTAAAAGGGAAAGGAAAAGGCAAAGCCAGGCCAGTGGATGCGCGCCCACTCCAGTTTTGCTTTCAGAAGGCAGATTCAGGCACTCACCTTGCAGTTTCCATGCCACTGGGTAAAGCAATCTGCAAAGAGATGTTGTGGATTAATCTAAGGTACTTTTTGTAAACAAGCCCCTTGTTGGAGCTGGCACTTCAAAAGGTTGTGGTAGGCGAATGCTTGCTGAATGATTATGTAGATGACCTTCTCAAGTAAATTAAATGTACCTAACCAAAACGATGGTGAACCTTAGGTGAAAAGCTGTATTTTGTTAAATTAGCTCTGATGTCTGTTCAAAGACTTTACTCCTAAAAGGTTCTTTCCTCATCTTCATAGCAAAAATCTCCAGTGAGTTTTCGTGACTGACAGATTCTGAGTCTGACTTTCAGGTAGTCAGTGACCCACTGCCGATTTCTTTGCTCTTGCAGTTTGTGCAGAGGGTCAGAACTCTAGCTCTGAAGGAGACCACTGGGTTAAATTTTGGATCCACCTCTTACCATTGCTTTGACCTTGGGGGAAGTTACTTAACCTTGTTTGATTTCTCATTTCTCATCTGTAAAATAAGAAGTCCAACAGTACTGGGTCTCTGCAGTTGTTAGGGGATTAAAAAGCGTGCAGGTAAAGCCCTGTGTCTGACTTGACCGAGATTGGACTCAGTCCTGGGCTTACAGTTTTCTTCTGCTCCTTTGGGGCAGTTTAGCCTGGTGCTGGACCTGTTGGAACCTCAGTTTCCTCATTGTTAAAATGGATGTGATGATGATCCCCTCACAAGAGAATTAAATAAAATCACATATAAAAGCACTTATTACGGAAGCTGCACGGAGACCCTTCAGGAAGTGCAGGTGTCCTCCCATGATTTGTGCATCACTTTTGCTCAGCCTGTGGCCTCAGCGTCTTCTCTTTGCCTAAAAGAAGAACTTGGCCAAGTCATACGGACCCAGGGCCGGCCGCCTGCATTCAGATCCTACTTCTGCGGCCTGTTGACTGTTCGCAGGAGCAGCTCCCCCACCCCCCAGCTTCCTGATGGGCACAGCAGGGGTGGGCACAGTGCCCTCCTTAGGTCCATGTGAGGACTGAGCCCATTCATGGAAGAAATGCCTTCTCAGTGCCCGGCAGAGTGTGCTCACCAGGAGAGGGACTTGGTGGTCCTTCCTCAACTTTCCAACTCCCTGCCCTTCAAAGTCCAGTGGCGTGGCCTTGAGCTTCTGTCTTGGCTTGCCTGGTTCCATCGGGCTGCACTCAGCTTCCCCTCTTGTGCTGGTAGAGCATCCCTACTTCCTATCGGTTTGAATCCTGCTTTGTGCCCTCTCATTGGAACGTGTGTGTGTGTGTGTGTGTTGTGTCCACTTAGGTCATGAGCCTTCTGAGGACCTGGGTGTGGATTTTGTTGATTCCTCTTGGTTTCCCTTGCACCACCCAGAGGGCTTCATTGGTGAAGGCAGGCATCCTATGTGATGAGCTGGTCCGTCTCTTTCAGTTCCACGCTCTGCCCCGCCCCCGCAGAAGCAGAGACATTGCTGATCAGAAAAGCTATATACCTCCCTGCAGCTTCCTCCTTGGCAACAGCTCGTTAACGAGGACTGTGTGCACCTACGGATGTTTCTCCTATGCACATGAGCTCACTTTTGCAAAACTTCATTAACATTTGATGTGTATATGTGAATGGAAGCCTTAATTTCTAATTGTGCTTTATTTGGTAGCTTGATTTGTATCCTATTTTTGTAAATAGGAAATTGTTTTGAGATAAGTTCCTCTTTAGTGATATTTTTAAAAATTTTTGGAAAAAAATCTCAGGATTTGAAGAAGTAAAAGACTGATTGATGACTTTAATGATTTTATTCTTATGTTGGACCATTTTAATCAAAACAGTAATACCCAGATTTTTATATCTTTATACCCGTGTGTCTTTATCTACAGTGGAAGAATGGTGTGTGGGCACATTTGTTGCTGTGCCTCTTCCAACCCATTGCCTGTCTCATTCAAGCAATGACTGGCCAGCCTTTCTCACCCTGGCCTTCTGGTCTCCAGAGGTGCCCTTGGGAAGGAAAGGCCTCTGGACACTACCGGTTCTGTTCCCTGGTTTTGAGGCTTAAGTATATTCCTCTGCACATCATTTGTTCCACTTACAAGAATTTGGTCCAAAACCCTACCTGACTGCTCACTGGTAGCAGGGACTTAATCGTGTTATTTAATGTGTCCTGAACCTTTCTGGTATTTGCACGATTTTGGCTTGAATATCTTTTTATACCTGTATTTTATTTATTTATTTTCATGGGGTTCTGAGGATCGATCCCAGTGCCTCACCTGTGCTGGGCAAGCACTCTGCCTCCGAGCCACAACCCCAGCCTGGTCTAAATATCTTTAATCAAGGTAGTTCCACTGTTGGAAGAATCCACTTTTTAAATAGGAACTTTGGACATTTCAATAAACATTTTATTAATTACTAATTATCAAGACAAACATTTCTAAACCCTAGAATTTACTTAGATTTGTTTGGTTATGTGAAAAGTAGTTATTTATTAGCATTTAAAAATGTTTACTAGAAGTTAAAAAATGCACAACTAAAAATATTAGCCCAATTTGGGTATTTGCAAGGAGTTTGAATTTGATTTATTGTCAAGCTAATTTTGTTTCCGACAAACTTAAAAATGATCTGTGTCCAGAGATATTAGACTTCCGTTTTTGTGCACATTTGTGTCTCTATTCTCCGGTGCAGTTTGCCCAGGAGCACCAAGGCCTGGTGCAGACCTCATGTGAGCTCCAGGAGACTCCTCCCCTGTCCGAGGACACTGTTCCCAGTCTTCGCTTGTGTGGCCTGAGCCGTCTTACCATCTGTAAAACAGGGACAGTGGGCTGTAGCTGGTCGATCTAGCACCCGAGGTCCAGAGAGAGCAGGCTACTCCCCACAGTCCTCGAGAGAAGAGGTGCAGGACTCAGGATGTTGGCTGAGGCCCTGTTATGGCCAGCTCTTGGCTTTCCATGACACCCCACTGCCTGACATGGTCCCACCGGAGCATGTTGAGCTCCAGGAAGCAGCAGACCCACCGGGAGTGGGGTTGTGGAGGTGCAGGGCATCATGGCCAACTGCTGAGGAGAGCATGTGCTGAACAGCAGCAAACGTGGGGCCTGAGCAGCCTTTTTGACTCCATGAGGCAGCAGCCATGTGGGGCCTGGCCTGCCATCGCAGGGAGGAGGGCAGCCCACCTCGGCACACCAGGGCCTTCATTGCAGCCAGATGCACTGTTCCCAGTTCTGCTTTTTAAATTGTACCTTACGAGATTTCTTTGGTGAGAACCCTTTCATTTCTAGTTGATTCTGGTTAGGTGGCCCTGGCACAGAAGCCCTGGTTCGGCCCAGCAGTGATCGTCACGCCTCGTGGGTGACCATCCCGAGGTCTGCAGCCACACCGTCTGCAGCATCATGGTCTCTCCTCAGCCTGCATTTCTTCCACCACTTTTTCCTTCCCCCCAGTTCACAGGTGAGATGCTGTGTTAGGTTTCGTTGGTGTGGGAAATAATCTAGAAAAATCCATTTTAAGGAGGAAAGCTGTGTTGTGGCTCATGGTTTCAGAGGGCTCGGTCCATGGTCAGTTGGCCCTGTGGCTTTGGGCAAGGGTGCGTGTTGTCCCTGCTGACCGTGACCTTCCAGCAGGCCGCACCTCCCGGACTGGCCCACAGTAGCCCACAGACTGGTCACCAAGCCTCAAGCACACGGGTCTTTGGAGGACATTTGAAACCCACACCTTAGCAGATGCCTCTGAGAGTCTTGAGAGCCGGACCCCTGGAGGCCATGGCCAGCACATTCGGGCACACCAGCCGGACTTCTGAGTAGAGTGCCTCCCACCGGCCCCTGCGGAGCAGCTGGCCTGTTCACATTGCACTTTGCTGTTCCCAAGGTCACTCTCATCTTGGCCCTTCCCAGCATTCAGAGGCAATTCCTTCGTGGAAGGCTCCTGCTGTCATCGATCCTGGGGGCTGCACTTTCCATACTGCGTGGACCCAGGACCTGTGTCTGGGCCTTCCCCCTCTGGGCCTTCCCTTAGTCTCACACTGAGACCCCTGACTCTGCATTTCCCCGTCATTCAGGGCACTTTGGCACTCCCTCCTGCCCGGCCTGGGGCAGGACGGGGTGTGAGGTGAAGCGCAGAAGCCTGGGGTGCTGAGGCCTGCCCCCCGCCAGGGCCTCTGCAGCAAGTGCAGGCCGCCAGCTGGGTTGGGGCCGGATGCCCCAGGCAGGGTCCTAAAGCCCCGTGCAGGGCGGGGCCAGCCTCGCCCCGGGCCCAGAGCTGACTTCACTCTCCCTGCCTGGTGCTGCCTCTGGAGTGACAGGTCCCTCCTCTGAAACACCCCTCCCGAGTGCCCCGCCCCACCCTGCCCTGCCCCACCGTTAGACCAGGGGCCTCTGCAGCAGGGTCCCCTCTCGCTGTGTCCTGGGACCCCTCAGAGGCCATACCCTGGGGCACAGGCCTCGACTCTGAGCACCCGCCAGGATGGGCCAGTGTCCTTCGTGTTCCAGTTGCACACGTCCACGACTAGTTTCCTGATGGCTGGGCTGTGTCTGCACCCGCCTCCCTCTGGGGCCTCCTGCGTTCCCCCAGCCTCCGTGGAGGGTTGGGTGTTTCGGGGGCACTGCCCGTGCTCTCGTGCCCGTCCTCTTCACCTGAGACTCGGCCCTTGCCGAGTGACCCGTTTTCTGACCTCGCACTCGGAGGCCAGCCGCAGCGTCACCAGCTTGCGCCCTCCTCCTTGGCTGTGGATGTCCTCCTGCTCCCCGTGGAGGAAACCCGAGCAGCTCTCCACAGCGCTCAGGTTCTCTTTGTTTCTGATGCCCCTGCCCCTTGGTGCCGGCAGGGGGTCTGTACGTCCTGCTGGACAGGAAGCCCAGCAGAGCTCCAAGCACAGGCGCTCTTGCAAGAGTTGGCAGGAGCCCAGTCATCAAGTCCTCCTCACACCCTCGGGAGGCCCTGTCCCTCTTCCATTTTACAGCTGATAAAACTGGCACAGAAAGGCTGTTTGATGTGTTTACGATGCACAGGCGACCAGGCCCTCACCCAGAGCTTGCAGTTCTTACCCACTGGCCTGTCCCCCTCTCAGAGGCCGTTTCATGGTCAGTCTGCGTGCTGCACATGGGCCCACCGTGCACAGACACAGCACTGGCGGTGTGCACGGGAGCACGTGGCAGCAGGTGAGTGTCCCCACCATGCTTGTCCCAGTGCCTGCCCCCAGAGGCAGCCCCTGCAGACGGCCTCCCTCCCAAGGGTTCTTCCAGTGACACCCCGGGCAGGTGGGTGGGCGCTGGCCGACAGGGCCTCAAGTTCCATCCTAAACACTTTGTCACCACCAACCCTCTCCATGGGCTCCGTGGGGTTTTCCCTTCCCTAAGTGCCAGCATGGACCAGCGCCGTGGCTTTGGGCGCTGCTTCCCATTCCTGCTGTGAGTGACCCACAGACTGGACTCCATCTCGGTGTCTGGCCCCACATAACCGAAGCTCCAGGTGCTCTGGCTTTGCCAGGCAAGAAGGGGCCAGAGGTGGCCCGTCCTCTTTCTCCCCCTCCCCCTCCCTCACACAGGGGAGAACAGACTGATGAGCTGCCTGGGGCCCTGAGGGCATGAGCATGCTCCCGCTGATTGCCAGGTACCTTCCCAGGTCCTGGGGACCTCACCCCCTTCCCAGGACCTGGGGGACACCACTTCCCTTCCCAGGTCCTCAGGGACCTCACTCCCTTTCCCAGGTCCTTGAGGACCCTGTTCCCCTTCTCAAATCCTGGAGGACCTCACTCCCCTTCTCAGGTCCGTGGGGACCCTAGTCCCCTCTCAGGACCTTGGGGTCCCACCCTTTCCCAAGTCCTGGGGGACCTCACTTCCCTCCTCAGGTCCTTGGGGACCCTGTTCCCCTTCTCAGGTCCTGGGGGACCTCACTTCCCTTTCCCAAGTCCTGGGGACCCTACTCCCCTTTCCCAGGTCCTCGGGGACCTCACTCCCCTTTCCCAAGTCCTGGGGGACCCTACTCCCTTTTCCTAGGTCTTTGGGGGCCTCACTCCCCTTTCCCAAGTCCTGAGGGACCCTACTCCCTTTTCCCAGGTCCTCGGGGGCCTCACTCCCCTTTCTCAAGTCCTGGGGGACCCTACTCCCTTTTCCTAGGTCTTTGGGGACCTCACTCCCCTTTCCCAAGTCCTGGGGGACCCTACTCCCTTTTCCCAGGTCTTCAGAGACCTCACTCCCCTTCCCAGGTCCTTGAGGACCCTGTTCCCCTTCTCAGATCCTGGAGGACCTCACTCCCCTTCCCAGGTCCGTGGGGACCCTAGTCCCCTCCCAGGTCCTTGGGGTCCCACCCTTTCCCAAGCCCTGGGGGACCTCACTTCCCTTCCCAGGTCCTTAGGGACCCTGGTCCCCTTTCAGGTCCTGGGGGACCTCACTT
>JAJEJO010048131.1:279793-296182 GCA_020662805.1 Glaucomys volans
CCCTACTCCCCTTTCCTAGGTCTTTGGGGACCTCACTCCCCTTCCCAGGTCCTGGGGGACCTCACTTCCTTTCCCAGGTCTTCGGGGACCTTGCTCTTTGTCCACGCTGCCTCACCTACCGTTTCCTTGCTGCAGGCTGCTGTCTCTTCCATGGGCCACCTCCTCCTTGCCAACCCTGACTCCTTTGGGGCAGTGCCCTCTGCTCCAGCGCCCTCTAGGGCATTATCTAAAACCAACCCGAGCAGGTTCTGGCACTCACCACGGTGTGGCTGCCCCTCTTCTTTCCCACCACACTCCAAGGGGCAGGTGCAGCTCAACATGGCGCCCATCAGATCAGGGCAGCTGGCCAACCAGTGTCCCCTGCCACCTCTTCTGTGCAGGAATCAGATCACAGTCCACCCCCACACACACCCCGATGGTGGAGACTTGAGGTCAGCCTCTGGATGGCCCACTGACTGTGACGGAGGGACGTGGACCTGCTATGTACTGGGGCGTCTCGTCCTGTCCCCAAGCCTTCTTGCTCCAGCTGCACTCCTCTTCTGACTGAGGAGCTCAGGTCATGCAGCTCCTGATCCTCTTAGAGATTCCTGCCTGTGGTCTATTCCAGAAATGGTCTTGGAACCTGAGCCCTGGTGGGCTGTGGTCGGTGGGCTCCTCCATCGGGGGTGGTGTTGGGGGCGTGCGTGGTTGTTCCTGGGCCTGCAGTCTTGTTTCCCTGCTGATGGAGCAGGTGTGTAGAGAGCACTCCTGTCCACGTGCTGTGTCACTGTGCACACGGAGGCACCCAGGTGACCAGTCCCCCATTGAAGGGTTCCTCTGTTTCCACCTAACCCTAATATCTGGCCACTTGAACTTGCATTCAGAGTTGAGCACAGGCACAACCAGGATGAGCTGGCGTGTGCCAACATGACAACCAAACTCGGGATCGCGTGGGCTTTGTCACACTGTCTTCTATTCACACTGCATGCCCAGCGTGGTCAGTGGGGGGACCTGGCTACAGGGGCTTCTGCTTGTTGTGGGCCTTTAGGGGCATGGGCTGATTGAAGCTGCATTTTGGGGTGGCTGCTCCATTCCTGTCCTCACCCCCTGCCCTGGAGGTCATTGCCAGACACCGTGGTGGAGGCAAAGAGTGGCCTCCCGCACTGACTCTTGGGGTCCACCTGGCAGAGGCAGGAGCACTTGCACCGAGTCTTTGGAATCAGGGCAAGTCACACGGCACACCTTGCCTCAAGAGAGAAGGTGAGTCCCACCTGTGCCCGGGAACTGCTGCACCGACTGGTGGATGGCACTGTGTGGCAGCAGTCGGCCAAGTGCAGGCATTCAGTTGTCTTGGGAACAGCAGGAGAACAGGGTGCTGGTCTCTCCCCCTCGGGGTGGGCAGGCAGGGTTGTGTGTGAGTGGCAGGTGCACGTGCTACCTGGAGAGAGTTCAGGGGCTCTGTGTGAAGTTAGGGACCCGATCCTGGCAGAGGCACTTGGAGAGGGGCTCCCGGAAGCCGCAGCTGCTCATCTGCGTGTCAGCCCAGCCAGGTGGTGGAGGAGCAGCGTCCTGAGCTGGGGAGCAGTGTGCGCTGAGCTCGGGTGGGAGGGCGTCGGTCGGGGTGAGGAGTTCTGGCGTCCTGTGGTGGCCCTGACAGGGTGGCGGGAGGCTGCAGATGAGAAGGTCGCCAGGTACTGAGCCACCTGCAGTGTGCTCGCCCTGTGGCGGGGCGGTGGAGGGTGCTGAGCTGGCAGGGCACGCGCCAGCTCATGTTCTGGAAAAGGTTAGAGAAGCAGTGCAGGGAAGGTGACGCGGCCTCTCCTCAACCTCATCCCACACTGGAAATTCACTTCCAGTCCCTGGGTAGATTTTAAAAATGGCCGTGACTTCACGGGGTGGCCCGAGTGTCACATTCCCTAGGCTCCTTGGCCTGTTACCTCTGACACCTCGAGTTAGAGCCTCAATCCTCTGGTCCCTGCTGACCACCCTTGCAGGTCACTCTTGGCCCAGGTGAGGCTGCTGTGCAAGAGGTTGTGAGTGCCAGTGTCCCCCTCTGGTCTCCCTGTGAAAGAGGACTGGAGCTGGTCTTCCTGCTGTCCTTCACTGAGCACGTGGCACGTCACTTCTACCTCCAGGAATGAGGCCGGGTTCTTCTGTGCCCCTTAGAGTGGGTATCCCTGTCCTTTCCTTTGTTCTCCCTGTTTGTTCCTAGCAGGGACAGGTCAGTGGAGACTGGGCCTCAGGAGGCCGTCTGGTGGAGAAGACCTGCAGGGGGCCAGCGGGGTGGGGTGTTTGACAGCTGTGACGTGCGCCCTGGTGGAGCCTGGAGGGCCTCCCAGGCGGTCAGGGAAGGTTGACCTGGGCAGCTGAAGCCTTGGAGAGGAGAAGCAGCCAGCCTGGGGAAGCGCTCAGAGGTGGCAGTGACAGCAAGGCCCTGGGACATGTTTGGAGAGGGTGGAGGGCTGGGACTTGGGACCTGGTAGGGCGTGAGGAGCTCCGGTCTGATTCTCAGTACCGTGAGATACACTCATCTTTTTTAAAATTTTAATCAGGTTTGAGGAATGATGGCAGTTACTTTTTTATCCCAGTTTTTATTTTGAAAATTTCCTGACCTGCAGAAGAGCCGCGGGATTAGCAGAACGAGTGCCCTGCGGCCTGGGCGGACTCCAGCCCTGGCACCTCGCCGTGTGCCTAGCCGCCTCTCTGTTCATGCATGGTAATGTTGCTGCGTCATTTCGGAATAAGCGGAGACTTCAAGCCGCTTGCCTTCTAGGGACTCAGGCAGGTACTCAGGGGAAGGACCTGAGTACCTGAGTGCCCCTTAGAGTGGGTATCCCTGTCCTTTCCTTTGTTCAGCACCACCCGCGAGGGAGGTCGTGGACGCAGCTGCCGCCTGGTGCCAAGCTCCCGTGCAGATCTCCCGGCGACGCCCTCCACAGCTGGGAGTTGGGTTTCCTTCCTCTGACCCGAGATTCAGTCAGGGTCGTGCGTGGTTTCTGGTTGCTTGAATGTCCTTTGTTCCAGAAGGAGTCCTCTACGCCTTTCCCTCTCTGCCACCAAAAGCCGTTTTCCAGAAGGGTTGACGTGGACTTTCCTGATTGTGCCCTTGAGACTGGAGGCTGACTGAGCATTGTTTGGTGTGGTCACTGCTACAGAAATGCCGTGTCCTCGTGCCCCACCTCAGAGGGACCTGAAGCCCATCTCCAATGCCTGTGTGTCATGTGCACCCCTGGGGAAGGGGTGCCAGCCTGTCCCTCCAAGGCTGGCCCACTGTTTAGTAAGCCGTCTGTGGAGCAGAGCCTGGAGCCTGTCCCTCCACGGCTGCAGGGAGGTCAGCAGTTCTCACCTGAAGCCAGGGTCGCACTCGTGGTTGGAAACAGGGGTTTTCTGCCATCTTCCTCTCCCTTCCCAGCTGGTGTCTGTAAAGAAGGGCTGTCCTTTCTACCCCCGGGGCTCCGTCCAGGTCCTTACAGTTGGTCTCAGAGAATGACTTCTTACTCCACGGGGTACCGTCCCTTCCCATCGTCTCTCCTGACATTCAAATTATCCAGAATTTGGCAAGTGGGACCCGTCCTTGGAACGTGCCCCGGGGGCTCTCTGCCTCAGCGGGTGCCCTGGGCTTAGCTCCTGCTGTCCTGGCCCCCAGCCCTGGAAGACTCAGCCGGTTCTCTGGGAGCCCTGATTGTGGGTGGTGGACGGCGTTCGGAAGCCTGAGTCTAGGGCAGCGCTAGATGCAGTCTTGGCTTCCAGGCTGACTTTGCCTCTAGAAGTCAATCAGATCGATGGATCTGCTGGTTGAATGATCGATCACCGATTTGGGAGTTTATGCTGAGACATTGAATCCAGTCCAAATCAGAGCTCTTCCACTCCCAAGGGAGAGCCCCGGCCATCCAGAATGCCATCTGCTGGCCCTGCTGCTCCAGGGCTCCTGCCCCTGCCGCTGCCTGGGCACTCTCCAAGTGAAGCCCAAGGTTGTCAGGCTTCTTTCCCCAGAACGCGGTGCTGCCGAGTTCCTTACACTGATTCTTTTCTTGTATTTTATTCATCTTCGGGGTTTGGCTATCAGTTTAAGATTGGTTTTACACTCACCTGTGAGTGTGTAACTTTAGTTTTGTTTCCCCATCTTTGCTGAGTGGTCTTTCTTGGAGGTGGCGCACATGAGCATGTTTCATGAAACGGGCCTGGTGGATCACTTTGTGGGAGTTTGCCTGGCTGCTGGGAGGAAAGTAGGTCAGAACGGCAGAGTGCAGTGGAGGCTGAGCGGCCAGCTGGGAGGTGGCGGCGGCAGAAGGCTGGGGAAACGCAGGCTGTGATAGGACCCAGTGGTTGTTCCTTGTGGGAGGCAGATTGCAGGGTGGGCAGCAGGAGGTCTGCAGAGGAGGGTGGGCCGAAGGGCTGGCCACAAGCAGCTGGTTTTGCCCGTGGTGGCTTGGAGCTTCCTGTCAGACCTCACAGCTGATGGCTGGATGTGGGTGTGGATGCTCAGAGGAACAAGTCAAGGGACGTGGACTTGAAGATGGAAGTGTGGAGACTGCATTTTCCACCAAGGGACGGAGTGAGTCATCTAGAAGATGGTAGAGAGAGGAGGCTTCGCAGCTGGCCGGGAGCTGCTCACCAGGCACCTGTTCTGAGACAGGAGAGGACGTTGGGGAGTGACGGTGTGTATGGCTGTGACCAGAGGGAGCTGTTCCGGTGCTTTGTCTTCAGAGACACCAACAAGGACACTGCTGTGGAGTGCCGGGGAGCCGCACCAGGGTGCTGAGGGCCTGGGGGCAGCAGTGAGGGTTAAGCGGCCCCGTGGGGCCCCCCAAGGGCAAAGGCAGCTCGCCTCCTGGCTGGAGGGCCCTGGGTAGCTGTGTGTGGAGTCGGAGGTCCCGGCCTGGCGCTCCTGCACGGCAGGTGCGTGGCTTTCTGCTGGTGGAGTCCAGCCTGGGAGGGCGGCACGGCTGGGCAGCACCTTGCAGGCCGTGGCCAGGCCTGTCACAGTGACGCACCGCAGGCCGCAGGCCGTGAGCTTAAGATCAAGCCATCCCTCTCTGTCGCGGCTTCCTGCTCACGCTGATCGCATTGCTTCCAAATGACCTGTCGTGTTTTTATGTAGCGATTAGGTGCTTCTCTGTGGTCTTCTTATAAAAGGCGTGATTTTCCCTACCACGGGAAGCTCAGACTTTAAAATAACCGTAGACCATCGGGTCAAACAAAAGCGGTTTTTACCACTTTGCTGTTATTGGTTGATCTTAAATACAGAAAGGAAATGCAGAGGGCGAAGGGCAGCAAGGATTGTCTAGTCTCACCTCTTACTCTCGGACATGAACACTTATGTTGAATTATGGGTATGTTTCAGTTCCTTCCCCCGAATCTCCACCATCTCCAAAGCAAAGCCAGAGAGTGAGGACCTCCAACCTATTGGTCTTCCTTGACGTTTGCTTTCAAGACAATCAGAAATCAGGGAAGAAGAAAGACACCTGAACGTGGGAGCATCCTGAGCGTCCCTGAAATGCCCCGGGGCCGCCTGGCTGGTGCTGTAGTCCTGACTCTCGTTATGGCACCTGTGTCCACGCCTGCCCCCGAGCCTCCGCTCCGCTGCTCTTCCCATCTTAACCACCCACACCAGGCACAAGCCCCTTCCTCCCCTCCCCTGAGACCAGGGCCCAGGAGCCCTCTCCTCCCGGTGGCGAGCTGCCCTCGAGGTGCGGGTCCCACGGGGCTGGTGTCGCTGGCTCTCTGCCTCCCCAGGTCCGATCTGTGGGCAGTCCAGGCAGAGCCCTGGCCCCTGTGCAGGGAGCTGCTCCTCTGCAGAGGGTCCCTCCCTCAGCGTCCTCTGCTCCCGAGGAGCACAGCGTGCTCCTGCCTCTGGTGTGGAACCTGGAGGACCCAGCCCGCGAGCCGTGGGCCAGGCATGTGGGGACACGCAGAGCAGACCAGCCCTGCATTAAGGAACTTCTGAGTCCTGAGTCACTCTGTGCAGGACAGACTCGTGACGCATGCTGCCTCCTGCGGCTAAGTAGTGTCCTAAAGCAGAAACGGGTGCCCTTTAAGACAAGCGAGCTCTATTCACAACGCGATGAGCTCCATGCTGGAGGGAACCTCTGGCTGTGAAGCACCTGCTAGGCAGACGCCTGTCCCCTGCACCCACCCCCATTCCATTGTCCCCTGGGGGGTGGCTCCAGGGGGGCAGGGCCTGCTGCCCAGCATGGTGAGGGCTGCCTGAGGGCTTTGAGATGGCTCTGGGGACGGTGACGTCCCAGGAAGGCAGGCAGGGGGAGCCTAGGCAGGGCCATGACGTGGCATCACAGGGAATATTCTGGAAGATGCTGCATTCTCTCTGGGAACTGTGGCATCAGGGGCCTGGGGAGAGTGAGCTGCTGCTCACGGCATGCTGGGAAACTTGGCCCCACCCAGGGGCTTCCAGGGGGTCTGCCTTCACTGCACCTGGAGAGGTGGGGGGCAGTCTACGGAGGGGACCAGGGCCGGAGCCCTTCCTTCACCAGGGCCAGACGGCCTCTACCGCCTGCTGCTGGTCAGGTGTCAGTGCCCGCGCCAGCGCTGCCTCCTCCCTGTCCTGCCAGTTCATGGCACCCAGCTGCCCTCAGGCCACACTTAGCATCGTGAACCATGGTGCACCTCTCCCCGCTGGGCAGGCCAGCTCCCAGGGCCAGTGCTTCTGACTCCCCTCTCCCCTCCCCTCGCTGGGGGCCATCTCTGTGCACTCCTCCCCTGGAAATGCAGCCCCAGGGTAAGGAGGCCAGCGTCAGCCTCCACAGACTCAGAGGCTCAGGACACCCAGGCTAGCTCCTTACTCTCATTGTGGGTGCATCCTGAGGTGTTGGGGGCCTTGCTCCACTGGGTGGTCATGCCCAGGCTGAGGAAGCCTTGTGTCTGGAGGAGCCTCGACTGGAGGATGGGGCTGTGGGCTCACCTGATAGAGGAGAGGAGGGGATGGAGGAGGCCGCAGATCCCAGTCCATGGCCAGAAGCCAGCCAGGGCCCCAGCTCAGGTGAGAGGTCAAGCAAGGTTGCCCTCAGCCCGTGCCCTGCCTGTGCCCTTGCTGTGGGGCCATGTCCAGCAAGCAGTGTGCAGGAGGGAGCTCTCATCCGTGGTCAGAGAGAGCGGCAGCTTCCCCTTGCCAGCTCCTCTAAACTCGCCCTCCAGCCTCAGCCTGCTGGAGATCCTCGGTCTCCCCATGAGGTGGCTGTGTGGACATGGAGCCTGGCTTGGTCTGTCACCTGCCTGTCAGTCTTGAGACCCGCCATCCGTCTGTACTTGCTCCCTGGTCTACGTGTGTCTCTGGACCATCCAGATGCAGATGTGGTTGTGGGTGGTGAGGCCCTCTCTGCCTCTCCTCCCGGGACCCTATGGCTTTCTCAGCCATGTGGTGCCGCCGGCTGTGTTGCTCTAGGAATGCTCTTTCCCAGGGCGGGACTCCCATGGCACTGCAGCTGGGGCACAGCGGCCTGGGAGCCCTGTGGGCTGGCCATGCTGTCTGCAGGACCAGTGTGCTCCTGGTGGCAGCTCCCCAGGGTGGTCTCGGATTTCAGAACCTTGGCAGGATGACACGGTCACACTTCATACACAATGCCCACCAAGTCCTCCTGGGTGTCCTCTCCTGTTCATCCAGGCCCCCCGTGGTGTCTCCTTGGGTGTCCTCTCCCCAAGGAGAGGAATGATGGCCAATGCAATTTGCAGCCCAGGTGGAGAGGGGGCTGCGGATGGTGCTGGAAGGTAGCAGCCTGTGTGTTCCCTTAGGAGTTTGTGCAAAAGCATGAGGTAAGGTAGATAAGATGCCAGGGGAGGAGAGGAAGTTTTGGTTGATTAGGAAGGGGCGCCCATAGAGTAGCTCAGAGGGGCTGAGGCCTAAGGGGCTTCAAGGGGCTGCCTGGATTCTGGTGAGGGCCAGTGGAAGGAGATTGGGCCAAGAAAGTCTAAGTTCAATGGCGAGTTTGCTGAGATGATCTTTAAGAATGCCTTTAGCCCTTTCCACCTTACCCGAGGATTGGGGTCGGTAGGGAATGTGGAGTTTCCAGGTGATGGTGAAGTTCTTGGAGACTAATTGAACAACCTGAGAGGTGAAGGCTGGACCGTTGTCTGACTGGATGGATGCAGGGATCCGAATCTAGGAACAACCTGCTCAATGAGGATGGAGGCCACAATGTCAGCAGTGTCCCTGGGGGTAGGGAAGGCTTCTATCCAGGCTGAAAAAGAATCAACCATGCTGAGTAAATAATGGAGCTTTCTGTGCCTGGGATGTGGGTGAAGTCGCTCTGCCAGTCTTCGCCTGGCTGATGGCCTCTCATCTGATGTGTGGGGAGCTTGGGTGTGACGCCCTCTTGTGAGGACACTGCGGAGCAGACTGGGCAAGCGGAGTGGACCTGCTGGAGAATGGCTCTCATTCCTGGAAGGAGAAAGAGGGGTTGGAGAAACTGCAAAAGGGGCTTGGGGCCAATATGAAGAGAGTTATGGGTGTCCATCAATGAGCTGGAAGCTTGCTGCTTGGGAAGGGCAATCTGGTCCCCCAGGAAGGTCCAGCCATCATCTCTGAAACAGCTGCCTTGCGCTATTAGGTCCTCCTGCTCCTGTGGAGAGTGTTTGGGTTTAGTTGTTGTCGACAGGAATGAAATGGGTTCGCCCCCATGCTCTGGAGTCCGCCTTGGTATTACCCATGGTTACAGGGTGTGAGGAATTCCGGTGTCCTCGGCAGTGTATGATGGTGACTTGGGATGGCAGCTGAAGTGCCTCCAAGAGCTTAGAGATTAGGGAGGCGTTGACCACTGGTGACCCCTTCCTGGTGAGAAATCTGCACTCCTTCCAAATAGCCAAATGTGAGTGGGAAATCAAGAAGGTCTATTTGGAATCTGTGCAGATGTTAACCTGTTTACCTTTGGACAGAATTAGGGCCCTAGTCAGAGCAAAGAGTTTGAATTTTTGGGAAGTGGTCCCTTCTGGATGGCAACTGGCTTCCAGAACTGAGGCAGTAGTGACCACTGCGTAAGCGGCTCTAGGGCGTCCATCAGAACCCAGCACGGAGCTGCCATCTACAAAAATGGTTAGGTCAGGTGAGGGAAGCGGGTAATCAAACAGGTCTTCACAAGGTGAGTGTAGGGCTTCCAGCACCTGTGGACAGCAATGGCTGCCGGTTGAGGGGGGTGGGGACGGTGGGGAAAGCGTAGTAGGGTTGAGAGAAGAAGAACAGAGAGTAATGGTGGGGTTTCTATAAGGAGGAGAGGAAATTCTTGAATCTGTGATGGGCTCAGGAGTGGGAGGGATTTATGGCTGAGGAGGTCCTGCAGTGGATGGGTGGAGAGCACAGCTATTGGCTGGCGTAGGGTGAGTTTTAGGGCCTCCTTGGTTAGTTCAGCTGCTGCTGCCAGTGCCCGGAGGCATGGTAGCCACCCACGGACTGTAGAATCCAGCTGCTTGGAGAGAGATGCCACCGGACTGTAGGAAGGTCTGGTTGGTGGGGCGAGGAGGCCAGTGGCGACCCCTGTTTTTCATCCATAAGGAGGTGGAAAGAGCAGTTAGGGTTAGGGTTAGAGAGAACGCGGGGGAGGATGTGAGAGCATCCCTGAGCTTGTAAAAAGAGTTGGCTCTCATCTTGGGGGAGGTAAGGGGCCCCTGAGGGGTCTCCTTTGCTGCCTGATATAGGGGTCTGGCAAGGAGCACAAAAGTAGGGACCCCGTGCCTGAAGAAGCCAGCCAAACCCAGGAAGGAGAGAATGTAGTCTGCCGTTTCTGGTGGCTGTAAGTCACAGAGGGCTGGGATTCTGTCTGTTGTGAGACTCTTAGAGGCAGGAGTGAGGAGTACGCCCAAGTATGTGACTGAGGAGATGGTAAGTTGGGCCTTGGCTGGGGAAACCCGATAGCCTCGAGACCCAAGGAAGTTAAGGAGCTGGGCAGTGTGAGTCTGGGAGGCCTTGAGGGGTGGGCTACATAGGAGGAAGTCATCCACATGCTGTAGGAGGGTGCTGTCTCCCAAGTCACAAGTGGCCAAATCCTGAGCTAGGGCTTGTCCAAAGAGGTGGGGGCTGTCCTGGAAGCCTTGGGGTAAAACTTTTCATATCAACTGTTGAGACCTAAAGGATCCTCCCATGTGAAGGCAATGAGGTAATAGGAGTCAGGGTGAAGAGGAACTGAAAAGAACGCATCTTTGAGACCCAGTACTGTGAAGGGAGTGGTAGAAGGAGGAATGTGGGAAAGCAGAGTATAAGGGTTAGGAACCACCGGGTGGATGGGAATAACTGCTCGTTAACTAGGTGGAGGTCCTGGACTGAACGATAAGCTCCTGAGGGTTTACGTACTGGCAATATGGGGGTGTTACAGGGGGAGTCAGTGGGGATGAGGAGTCCCTGAGTAAGTAACTGGTCTAAGTTTAAGTCCTTCCCGGTGGGTACGGGGAAACAGGAAACGTGAGGACGTGAAGGAAACTTAGTGTGAGGTTTCAGTTGGAGAAGGACTGGCTTATGGTGGGAGGCTATGACTGGTTTGGAGGTGTCCCAGACTTGGGTATTGACCAGGTCTGGGGGCAATGGTCGGGTAGGGGGTGTGGGAGTACCAGAGAGTGTAAGAAACAAGGGCAAAAGAAGGTGAGTACTAGTAGTGTGTCTGGGAAGAAGCTGTAGGGTGGCTCCTAGGAGCTGGAGAACATCTCTGCCTAGGAGGGGGACTGGACAGGAGGGAATTACTGGGAAAGAGTGTGTGAAAGGATGTCCCTCCAGGGCACAGGCCAACTTAGCTGTTCTGCTTAAGAAGGAGAGTTTCCCACCAATCCCCATAACCAAAACCTGGGAAGGAAACAAAGGCCCAGAGTGGGCAGGCAAAACAGAATAGGTAGCCCCCGTGTCCACAGGGAAAGTTATGAACTTGCCCACTACCTGGAGCGTTACCCTGGGATCCGCAAGGGTGATGGGGGTCCTCGAGTCCAGGCACCTTCAGTCTTCTGCGAATCCCAACAGCTCAGGGGATGGGACCACCTGGCTCATCACACCCCTGTGTAGAGGTGCTAGAGAGTGGCCAGCCTTAGGTCAGTCACTCTTCCAATGCCCTGCTTGTTTGCAGGTGGGACACGGCCTGTTTGGGTGCCATGGGTTTGGGCATCGATGGGCCCAGTGACCTTTGTGTCCACATTTGAAGCAAGCAGACAGGTGGAGAGGACAGGTGGTCCCCCTTTGAAGTTCTTGCTGGAGCTGCAGGGTAGCTACCAAGGCTTGGGATTGGAGTGTCACCTTTTCCGTAAACGAGCCTGTCTGGCTGATTCAGCCGATTCCTCTTGGGCATTACAAACTTTAAAAGCCATTATAACCAGATCTCAGATAGGGGTTTGAGAGCCTGCCTCAGCTCATTGGAGCTTTTTTCTTATATCAGGGGCTGATTGAGAAATGAAATGAGTTGCTAGCACCGTAGCCCCAGAGGGAGATTCAGGGTCCAGTTCAGTATATCTAGTAAGGGCCTCTGTAAGGTGGTTAAGGAATGAAGCTGGACTTTCACCTGGATCCTGGGTAATTTCCCTCAGTGTGTCAAAGTCCACCACCTATTGGAGACCGCCTGCATGCCAGCTATGAGGTGTTGGACCATGCGAGCTCAATGACGCCAGCCCTGCTGGCCTTCTTGAGAGTCCCGGTCCAGGTCGGTTATGGGAACTGCTGCGGCTCCTGTGGGTAGAGTGATGTCTGCCAGGTGGGCCTGGTCAGTCAGGTCCTGTGCTGCCTGCTGGATGCGGCTCATTCGTCTGGGGCGAGTGTGGAAGAAGGAATAACCTGAACATCACGCCAGGTGAGATTGTAAGTCTGGGAAAGATACCTAAGTTCCTTCATATAAGTAGAGGAGTCAGCAGAGAAAGACCCTAAACATTTCTTAATCTGAGAAAGATCCTGGAGTGAGAATGGAACATGGACTCGCACAGTGCCCTCTGCACCAGCCACCTCCTGGAGGGGACAAGGGAACTCTGGATTGGGTGGCGGGAGGTTTTGTGAGACCAGGTATGTGCGCTCATAGGGGACAAAACAAGTGGGTGAGTGAAGGGAGATTTTGGAGGAGGAGGAGGAGGAGGAGGGAGGGCTGCTGCCATGGGAAGAAGGGGTGGGCTTGGGGGGAGGAGGAGGGGCTGCTTCCACAGGAGGATGGGGCGGGCTCATAGCTGTGGGAGGGGAAAGGAAGAGGAGGAAGAAATCGGACATGAGTAAGGAGGCGGAAGACGAGGGGGTGGAGCTGAAAGTGGTTTCCAGGGATCTGAAAATGTGGGAGCAGGGGAACAATGGGGGTGGGCTCAGGATTATCCCAGGCCAGAACTTGGGCAGTGGAACAGGTAGAAAAAAAGTGGGGCGGGAGTGCAGAATCCAGAAGGCTCGGACGTATGAAAATTCCTGCCACCTGTCTGTCCGGTGGCAGTAGTTGCCCAGGTGGGTAAGAATTTGGAGGTCAAGTCTGCCCTCTGGTGGCCATTTTGAGCCATTTTCTAGAACGTACTGAGGCCAGGCTTTGGTGGAAAAAACACTAGCTGCTTGTGGTGTAAGTCTTGGGCGCGTCCTAATTTCGTGAAATTACGGTAGGAGTTTTGGAGTTTTGGGGTCTAGGGAGGTCCTGGTGTTTCCCATGGCCTTTTAACATTCCCCGGGCAGTGAACAGGGACGGGAAAAGGTGTCCCGATTTCCACTTGCAAACACCCGAGGTACAGTGGATGGGCCAAAACCCCTGATGTCTCCATGTGTTTTGGGGGATCCAAACTAGAATAAAGGGGGACTTGGAAGTGTAGGACATCTACAACTTACCAAAACCCAAAATGGGATGGGCGGGGCATCTGTGTGTGCACAACTTACGGACAGAGTGCCTGGGACAGAGGGGGCAACTGAAAGGCCAAGGGAAAAAAAGGGGGACTTACCCTCTGTCTGCTGGCCTGGAGAAAAGGATGGTGCAGGAGTTTCCTGGTCTGCCTGAGGGAGAGGCTGACCTCCCCCTGGTGGGGAAGATCAGAAAACCCTCCAGGTTTCAGCACCAAACGTAAGCTCGTGGGCGGGTGGCCAAACCAGAGTCAGACAAAAGTAGTGGAACCTAACTTTATTGTAGTTTGCGCTCCTGGGTGAAATTCTCAGTCCTCCAGGGTGAAAGTTGGGTGGAAAAGCCAGAGAAAATCAAGTGGGCCTCTGGCTGCCCAGGGTTTTTATAGGGCCAGAATAGGCTAGAGGTCCTGCCAGGAATAGTTGGACCAGGTGGAAGTAAGGGTCAGCAGGTCCTATTCACTTGCATCTGATTGGTTGCTTCGGGCGCTTGCAGTAGGTTGCCAAGTGTCCTTGCCTCCTCTCCCTGCAGCTGCTTAACTCTGACCTGACAGTGTCCCCATGGGGTGTCCTCTCCCTGTCCATCCAGGCCTCCCATGATGTCTTCTTCGGGTTCTTGCTCCTGTTCACAGCTGGAAGAATGTCCCTGTTCCTTCTGGCAGCAGTCATCTCCTTGGTCCCTTGTGTGCATCCCAACCCTGGGGACATCCTTGACCTGCTGGGGTCAATTGGGGGTGTGGTCAGGACTGAGAGGGACCTGGCCTTGCTCCCTGCCCTTTTCCTGTTCTTCACAAGGAGGGAGTGTCATCTTTCTCTGGCCTTTTAGATGCCCAGGGCTGAGCTCAGGCTTTGGAAGGACTGACAGAAGCCAGGCGATGGCTTCTAGAACGTGGATGGTCCTGTGGGCTCCCGGCTGCACATCAGCCCTTGCTCACCAGCCCTGCTGGTGCAGAACCTGAGAAACCTGGACAAGTGAACGACAGCTGTTTCTCCTCCGGTGTTTTAAGCAGAAGTCACAAAACTTATAAAACGTGAAATCTTGCCTGGCTTGTGCTCAGTGAGTGGCCCCAGGACGCTCTGGGTTTGAGGCCAGGAGCCTCTAAGAGCTGTCCCTCTTCTCTCCGGCAGGCTTGTCCCCCCAGTGCTGTCACCGCGCTCTTCTACTGCAGCTCCGTGGCCGTCGTCTTCACCACCATCAAGCTGGTCACCTACCGCCTGCACCTCATGTTCGACGAGGGAGAAGTGGTTCAGCTGCGGCCCGTCCAGCAGAGAGAGGAGCCGGCCAGAGACCCAGAGGCCCGCGGCCCGCACGGCACCAGTCCCAAGAACCTGAGGTAACGTCCCAGGAGCGCGCCAGCTGGTCCTCCAAGTGCTGTGTCCTGAGGACGGTGGTGCTCCCCACTTGTTGTGCATGAGAATTCCCCAGAGCAGGTGGACCTGGCCGTGCACACTGCGCTCATAAACAGGTGCCCTGAAGCACGGAGTGACCGTCCATCAGGATGGCGTGACTGGCTCCCAGCAGGGCCTGGCAGCCCCGCCCAGGTCACTTCCTCAGGCTTAGCGCTGCGACTCTCCTGCTCCAGGGCTGGCGGCCTGCTGCGTAGACGCTCAGAGCATGTCAGTGTTAGCCAGCAGCAGTTGTCACTGGCTGACGCCAAGGTGGCCGTTGCCCAGGAACAAGGGCCGAGGGCTGTCCTCGCACTCATCACGGTCACTGTTCTGGTGTTACACACCTTCAAGAGAGGCGGTCTTATCACTGTGAGGCCACGTCCAGGACCCTCCCTTAGCAATGGCACTGCTGTGTGAGGGAGGTGACGGAGGGTCCCGGGGAGAGGCAGCGAGAGCCGTCCTGAAGGAGCTGCGTCCTGTTCCACGTGGTAACCGGCTGCCCTCTGCTTCTCTCCTTCTCTCCTTGGCTCAGCAGTGAGCGGCCGGCGGGCAGCGGCAGCAGCAGCAGCAAGAAGGAAGAGGCCCTGGGGAGCCTGGCCACGCCCCCGCTGCGCTGCAGCTCCCCAGGGCGGAGCCTGCACTCAGGCCACCCTTCGGCGCAGTTGGTCAGTGTCCCCTCGGTTCCTGTCTCTTCCCGAGGTTCCCGGTGGAGCCCCTAGAATGGGAGCGTGCGGGGCGGGGTGTTGCCACGGCGTATCATTGGCCCTCCTGCTCGGGGGGCCACACCTCAGCTGTGGAAGTGGCCTGACTGTGCGCCACAGACTGTCAAAGGCCGGCCCTGGGTTCAAAGCCCACTGTGGCCTCCTGGGCCTTCTGGCCCTTGCAGGGAACCCTCCTGCACAGACCTTTGCTCCCTGCCCCCTCCTCCCGGCCGTCGCCCAGGCCATGTTTCTGTGGTGGCTGTCACTCGGAGTGAACCTCACCCCCCTGTTTTCCACTGTCCATCACTTTGGTCTCTTGGAAGGTCAATAAGTCACCTTTTTAAAGGGTGACTTCACTGGGCTCCGTGAACTGAGTGGACGGTGGGCCTGGTCCCTTCTCCGTTTGCTTTGTGACCAGCAGGCCCCCTTATGTCACAGTGCGTTGTCTCAGTAGAAGGCCTGCCCTCAGGACGCTTGCATCCATCTGTCCTCCCTGTTGCAGGGATGCTTAGGGAGCATGGGCATGGAGTGTCCCCTTCCTCTGTGCTGCTCAGAAACACAGCGCTGTGGACGGGTGGCCACTGACTGCCCGGAACGTGCCACGAGCTGCGTCACATACTGATTCTTGTTTTTCCGTTTGCTTAGGTGTTGCCAGAGCAGGAAACAGGGGACGATCTCAAAGGTAGAGGACTGTCACACCCAGCATTCTACCCCAGCACCATCTCAGCAAAGCCAAAGACACTGCGTGAAACAGAAAGCCATGTCTTCACTGGACACCGACCCCCGGGACCGCGCGGTGTCGTGGTGCATTGAAGGCTGCATTCCCAGTGCTGCCCTCAGACCTCACATTTGTGTCTGTGTCAGATCGCGATGCTCGACTGATGCCCTTCACGGTCACTTCTGCCTCCTCTGCCTGGTGCTCACCTGGCTTGTCACTGTGAGCTGCAGGAGGTCTGCCCTGGGCACTCCGGCTCTGCAGGTGGCCTGGCGCTGGAGGTGGCGGCAGACTCAGTGCCTTCCGCATGTCTGCACGTCTCTCAGGCTGCACAGTCCGTCTCGGGGAAATTAATTTCAGCCTAAATTAAGTCAATTTTTGAGTGAAGTTTCAGTAGATTTTTGTTTTACATTTTTACTGAAATTTAAAATGAGATTTCTTTCCCATCCCTCCACCCGTTCCTTCCCGAGGAAATCGAAGCGGAGTCCACCCTCGGGTCTGCACAGCGGTTCCTGGGCGCACGCACCTGGCCGGGTTTGCAGACTTAGAGCTGCTCACAGGCCCACAACAGGGTCCCTTCACGCCCATTTTTGCACACTCATGCACACGCAGGCCCGTCTGCTCACGGCGGGCCGTGGTCCCAGGTCAGGTGCGCTGTGGCTGTGCACTCGGCCCCTTCCTCCTCTGAATGGCGCCCCGGCCTCGTGCCTTCACCTGTCCAATGGACCCCCCTCTTTTCTCACTCGCACTGGGAATCGCAGCAGAGGGCTTGTGTGAGGCCTGGCAGGTGAGGGCCAGAGGTGGCTGTGAACCTGTTTGGGAACACCAGGCCCTGCACT
>JAJEJO010048131.1:296282-316767 GCA_020662805.1 Glaucomys volans
TTTTAACATTTTATTATGATATGATTTATATGCCATTTAATGTGACAGTTCAGTGCTTTTATCATGTCCAGAGTTGCATTCTTATTCTCACAGTGAACCCTAGAAGGAACCCCAGACCCCTGAGCCGTCACCCGCTTGCCCCGTCTCCTCTGGCCTGAGCAGCTGCAGTCTGCTGTCTGTCTTCATGGAGTTGTCTGTCCTGGACCGTCCACCTCTGTGAGGTGGACTCACAGAGCATGTGGTCTTTTGTGACTGGACCAATGTTTTCATCTGTGCTGTGGCATGTTATCAGTAACCCATTCCTTTTTATTGCAGAATAATATTCCTTCAAATGGACATGCCATGTTCTATGTATGTTTGTTAGTTGATCAACATCTGGGTCACTCGTACTCTTTGGCTGCGTGAATAATGCTGCTGTGACCATTCATGTACAAGCATTTGTGTGGAAGTCTGTCTTGTTTCTCTCGGGTGCACACCTAGGAGGGGGTTGCTGGATCATTTAGTAACTGTCTAACCATGGGAGGAGCTGCCAGACTGCGAGAAAGCATCCTCGGCATCTGGGGTGATGTCATCCTTTTCCTTGACAACACTTGTTATTGTCCATGTCTTTGAATTAGCCATCCTATGGCTGTAGCATGGTGTCTCGTTACGACTTCGTTTGGCATTTCTCCACCAACTAATGATGACGTTTTCACCATCATAATGCTCTTTAGAGAAGTGTGTGCTCGAGTCCTTTGCCCACTGTTTAATTGGATCATCTTTGCTGTTGTGTTGTAAGAGTTCTTGACGTGTTTGGGGTACCAGTCCTTCAGTCTGTTCTCAGACATCACGTATGATTTGCAAATATTTTCTCCCATTCTGTGAGTTGTCTTGTCACTTTCTTAGTGGATCCTTTGAAGTCCAGAGGTTTTTTGTGTTTTTTTTTTCAGAAAGTCCAAATTATTTCTTGCTTCTTTTTGTTGCTTAATAACCATGACTAAGTTCAAGGCCATGAAGACGTATTCCTATGTTTTCTTCTAAGAATTTGGTAGCTTTATCTTTTGCAGTTAGTTCTGTGATCCACTTTGAGTTCTTCCTGTGGGGCAAGGGAGGGTCTGACTCCATTCTTGGTATGTGTTTATCAGTTGTCCCAGCACCACTTGTTAAAGTGCCCTTTCTCCACACTCATGTGTCTGGGCATCCCCTGGATGCCGCAGGGCTTCAAAGCTGTTATTTTAATCTGTGTATCTCTTTGTATGCCGGCACCACACTATTTTGATTGTTTCAACTGAATAATGGGTTATGAAATTGAGAATTGTAAGCTTTCTTCTTCTCCTCCTCGTCCTTGTCCTCCTCCTCCTCCTCCTTCCCCTCCTCCTCCTCCTCCTGCTCCTACTCCTCTTCCTCCTCCTTCTCCTTCTTTGTCCTCCTCCTCCTTCTTGTTCTTCTTTTCCTTCCCCTCTTCCTCCTCCTTCTCCTCCCCCTCCTCCTTCTCCTCCTCCTCCTCCTTCTTCTTCCCCTCCTCCTCCTCCTTCTTCTCCTCCTCCTTTTCCTTCTTTCTCCTCCTCCTCCTTCTTGTTCTTCTTTTCCTTCCTCTCCTCCTCCTCCTCCTTCTTCCCCTCCTCCTCCTCCTCCTCCTTCTTCTTCAGACCATTTCAACTTTCTGGATTCCTTGCATTTCCATGAAGCCTGTTAATTTCTGCAAAAGGCAGACTAGGATCTTTTTAAAGGACTGTGTTGAATCTGTAGATTAATAAATTCAGGGACTATTCCCATCTTAACAATATTAGTTCTTCCAATCTGCAATCACAGAATCTCTCCCATTTACTTGGATCTTTCATTTCTTTTAATAATGCTTGTTAGTCTTCAGTTTATAAATATTGCACTTTTTTGTCTAATATATATCCAAGCATTTTATTCTTCTAAATACTATAAATGGATTTGTGTTCTTAGTTTCATTTCAGATTGGTCATCACTAATGTGGAAATATAATTGATTTTTGTACATTGATTTTTTTTTTTTTTTTGGTAATAAGAACGGAACCCAGGTCCTCACACATACTAGATAAATGTTCAATCACTGAGCTACACCCCCAGTTCTTTTATTTTAAGGCATGGTCTTGCTAATTTTCTGAGGCTGGCCTTAAATGTGTGATCCTCTGTCTTAGCCTGCTAAGTTTCTGGGATTACAGATGTATGTCCCCATGCCCACCCTGTACCTTGATTTTTTATATGTTCACACTTCCTGAATTTCTTTATTAGTTCTAATAAATTTTTGGTGGATTTCTTAGGACTTTCTGTATACAAGTTGATGTCTGTGAAAAAGACACCTTTCCTTTTCCCTTTCTGATCTTGTTGCTGTTCATTTCTTTTTCTTGGCCAATTGCTCTGGCTTCAGTTTCTAGTACAGTGCTGATTGGAGGTAGTGAGAATGGGCATCACTGCCTTGTTTTTAGCTTTATGGAGGAAGTGTCAGTCTGTCACCCACTAAGTACAATATTAGCTGTGAGTGTTTCACGAACAGTCTTTTTCAGGGTTAGGATGTGCCCTTGGGATCCCAGGTGGTGCTGTTGTTTGAAAGCATGTTGGATTTTGTCGAGGACTTTTTCTGCGTCTATTGGCACGATCACATGGTGTTTGTCAGTGTCTTTCTTGCTGCATCATTCTTAGTAACGAGGTATGATCACGCCTACAGACAAGGAGGGTTACATGGTGGGAGGTTTTGTTCCCCAGGGGGGTGTGACAATGTCAAGGTCATTTGTTGTCCATTTGGGGTAGAGTGCCACTGAGAGCAAGTGGGCAGAGGCCAGGAGATTGCTGAAGACCACAGTGCCCAGAACAGTGTCCTGCAGCAAAGGGGCATCAGTTGGAAATGTGGGCAGTGCTCTCGTGTCTTACGAGATTTTACAAGATTACTTAGTCATCTTGTGGATTAAGTAACTTGCTCACAGGACCCAGCCAGCACACAGCAGAGCCAGGGTCTGGATATGCTGTGTAAGCCACAGGGCTCTCCTGCTGAGGCCCCAGCACAGCAGAGCTCGGGGTCTGAGTCACCAGATGCAGATGTGCCAGGAGCAGCTGCTCGTTGGAAGCGATGTTCTTACAAATGAGCCCCGTCCCACTTGTTGCGGTGCCGTCCTTAGTCTTGTCCTCACCACACGCTCTCACCCGGGACATTGTCCACTCCTCTAGGTAGTGATCCAGTGGCCCTGTTTTGTTGCAGGTGTCGTTCTGTCGGGAGACCAGCCCGGGGCACCAGTGGCAGGCCCCACACCAGGCGTCAAGACAGATGGCTCACCTGTTTCTGAAGGGCACCTGCCTGAGCCCACACCCGGCTCGGCCCGGCCAGTGAAGCCGTTCACTGCAGAAACCCTCCTCCCCAGGCGAGGGCCGGCGGGAGGAGGCCAGGCACAGCGCCCACCCCGCCACAGATCCGAGGGTGGCTTAGTGGACGGAGGTGCCCTGAAGAAGCTGCCGCACCTGTCTTTGTCCCAGTATGACCTTCTAGAAACAGACGTCTCCTTCCAGCCCTGGGGCAGCGAGAATTCGGTCCTGATTCTGGAGCCCGCACATCGTCCGCAGGGCTCCACGAGGGAGCCCGTGCAGAGCACGTCGCCCCAGGGAAGCCTGAGCAGCAGCTGTCCCCAGTGCCACACTGTCATTCCCAAACCTGGGGCGGAGCCGGTGGACACTTCCTGGAACCAGGCAGTAGAGGACCCCAGCAGCGAGGCTGCGGTCACTCTCGTCGATACTTCTCAGCCTGGGGACCCACTGAGTCTCCACGAGCCCATTAAAATCATCATCACCATGAGCAGCACTCCCAACTCCGTGACGGACCTGGAGAGCTCCCCGGACCTGCAGGTCAGGGCCACCAACAGGACCGGCCTCTGGTCTGACCCCGAGCAAGCGGCCCTAGGGGTGGCCAGCCCTCCGGCCGCCGAGCAGGTCAGAATTCCCACCATCACCCTTGAGGTGTCTGAGGACCGGGGTGCAGGTGTCCCTAGTCCCCAGGGCCACAGAACTGACGGGAGCCCTGAGGGACCCCAGGAGGTGTCTTCACACCAGAGTTCTGACTATGGATCTGGGGAGGGGGCACGTGCCACGGGGGACTGCAGCCCTGCCCCGAGGCTCTCGCCCGATGCGGCCTCCCCATCTGAGGCGGGTGGGGACGGCCAGGCCAGGCTGGACCCATCCTCTTGTAAGAGACACGCCCGTGTGTTCAGCGTGGACAGCGGGACGGACGTCTTCCTGAGCAGAAGCTCCGCCGAGGCTGCTAGCGACAGGGAGAAAACCATGCCGACCTCCAAATCCGACCTGGAGGCCAAGGAGGGGCAGGTGCCCAATGAGTCCAGCTTCCTGGAGTTCGTCTCCCTCATCGAGTCCATCAGCACCAGCACCGTGGCCGCGCCTGGCCCGCAGGAGGGCTCAGCTGTACCGAGCGGAGACCACGGGCTCCCTGCAGGTGCGGGCCCCCCTCCCCGGGCTGGTGGCACAGGAGGCTGTGCCCCTGCCCTTCGCCCCGGGGTCTGATCTCCTCCTAGTGGGGCCGCTGTCGGGGGCCATGGGAGGTTGGCTTTGCCATCAGTACTGGTGGCGTGTGCTGCCCCCGCGCTGTGACGAGTGTGTTCACACGCCACATGCACAGCCTGGGCGTGCGAGTCCCAACGCTGGGGACCAGAAGTGCTCCCAGTCTGGGGTTTTTTCAGGTTTTGGAATATTTGCTCATATGCGTGAGGTGTCTCAGAGCTACGCCCGAGTAGAACTCGTGTTTATGTTTAGATGCGTTGCGGTTCCACACAGGCCTCAGCCCAGAGCCCGAGGGCCATGGGTTGTGACCTGTCACACAAGGTCAGGTGTGACTTTTCCCTCCACTGCTGTTGGGTTGCTCAGGAGGTTTTGGATTTGGGCTTTTCAGGTTAGGGATGCGCCGCCTGCATGGCCACTCAGCCGGGAGACTAAGGCGTGCGAGTGAATCTGGGGCTTTCCTAGAAGGCGGGAATGTTTATTTCCAGGCAATGAGCAAGTATGTTTCGCTGCAGGGACAAGAACGGGAGTAGGCGTCCCTTCTGTCATGGAGATCTTGGGGAGTAGGCTTGAGGCACAGCTCCCTCCCTCGATCTCCCCTTCTGCTGAATTCCACGCCAAGTGCAGAGTCCCTGGCCACGCCCTCCTGCCCTCTGGTGCCACCAGGGCTCTGCAGCCTTAACTGGCGCCTGCCTCGTCCTGGCACACTGTGTGAACAGGGCGCTGTCAGGGCTGGCCCGGGATAAGGTGAGGGTCCTCATGGCAGGTTGCCAGCATGATTGGGACTGGCTTCCTCCAGGGTGTCCCAGGGTGGAGCTGAGCTGCCAGGTGGCCCTCCCCACAGAGCCCTGGCCGTGTGTCTCTCGGCTCTCCTCCTGCAGATGCTGCTCAGGCTTCCGCCAACTTTCCCAAGTTAGTCTGGTCCGTCTAAGAAGAGCTGGGACCCAGGCTGGAGCCCAGGCAGCCTCAGTGCTCATGAAGTTCAGTGGCATTTCCTGTGTGGAGCCGGGAGCGTTCATTTTCCTATTATGCGAGGTTACAGAGGGCCTCGGTTTCCTTACGAGAACACAATGTTGCTGACACTTTTAGGAGTTGTTCAGTTCTTAGCGTCCACGTTTCTGGGCTTTTCTGAGCACATCCTTTCTACAGACACCAGCATCGCTGGCGCCAGTGTGGTGGACCGCTGGCTAAAAGCTGTGCCCGCCCGGGTGACACCTTTCCCTTGCTGTGGGCTGTAGGACATTCTCTGGCCTCTGGCCATCCGTGTCCTCTGGGACAGCTGGGGCCTCTGCCCCCTACCTACTGGCAGGTCTGAGCAACTTCCTCAAAATTCAACCCAATACTTTCTAAACAAGTAGAGTCAGTGCTTGAAAACAGGGGTAAAACCTTTTTGTTTGTTTTTGTGGTGCTGGGGATTGAACCCAGGGCCTTGTGCTTGCGAGGCAGGCACTCTACCAACTGAGCTATATCCCCAGCCCATTAAAACCTTTTTGAGATTAAAATCTTGGGATGCTCATTCTCTATTCTGTATAAAGAGCTAGTTCCTCTAGACCAGCGCTGTCCAGTGGGCTCTCTGCAGTGATGTGTGTCCCCCACATCTGCAGTCCGTGTGGTGGCCCTCTGCACTCATCGCTAAGGGGTACGTGGAATGGGGACTAGCTGCACGTGGCTACCGGTCATCATGCTGGATGGCAGTCATCAGGGGACTTGTGTGTCCCAGGGAGATGCGACTGCTGGACAGAGCACTGGCTTTGGACCCAGGCAGCCCAGGGTCAAAGTTTGTTTCTGCCGTACTAACTGAGTGAGCTCGGACGGCTTGCTAAGTCCTCCTGCCGCCCAGTTTCTTCCGAAACAGGGGTGATCATGGGTGGCGGATTCCATGGAAGACTTGGAGTGGGAAACTGGAGAGCCTTCCCGCTCCTCCCTCTAGCCCCCCGGTCTTTTCCCTCAGGCTGGTCAGGTTGGTTTGGTGTGTCTGCTTGAGTCTCTGCTCTTAGGTTTTCTGGGCAGTCACATTCAATCAGATGTATCCACTGGAAATCTTGGTGGACGATGTGCAGGGAGGGCAGGTGCTGGGAGGGTCCCGGAGAAGGTGGGGGCTGGGTGTGGAAAGCGTGGGGGAGCTCTGGGGAGAAGGGGCTGGGGGCTGCTCGCCTCCCTCAGGGGCCAGGAGAGGACTGCAGGCAGCTGGTGTTCCTGGAGGCGTCAGTGCCAGGCAGTGATCCAGCTGCTCCCTCTGTGCCTGAGCTGGGAGATCAGGACTGGCTTCTCGGGTGCCCTGTCCCCAGAGTGCAGTGTGTTCTCGTCATCTGAACGCACAGTTCTGCGTGTGTGTCGTAAGCAGCCTGGCCGTGCTGGATGACCCTGGCAGCCGATGTTTGCTAGAGCGTTCCTGTTGGTGGAAGGCCAAGGCTTGACCTTGAACTGGTTGGACAAAGGTCCACGGCTGCCCAGCTCCTCAGTGCTCATTCCAGCCATCCTGCCCTGGAAGAGCTCTGGGATCACCCTCAGACCTCAGGATGCCCTTGAATCCACGGCTAAGGATAACCACACTCCATCAGGCCTTTCAAACCATGCTTGTTTGAGGTCCTTCACTTTACGCTGTGGGCGAGCAAGGGCCGTGT
The DNA here is from genome assembly GCA_020662805.1 of Glaucomys volans. Classification (NCBI taxonomy): domain Eukaryota; kingdom Metazoa; phylum Chordata; class Mammalia; order Rodentia; family Sciuridae; genus Glaucomys; species Glaucomys volans. Next base: position 303,409 of record JAJEJO010048131.1, read on the forward strand.
GCACAGCCTGCTGTCACGGGGAGCCAGACGCCATCCTTTGGTGTTGGCAGAAGGTACAGCCAGGCAGGGTGTGTCATTTGGGCGTGGGACAAGGGGGCTTCCTGCGAGCCCCAGAGGGGACCGTTGGTCCCAGGATCTGCAGGGACTGAGCAGAGGTGGCGCAGTCTCTGATTGGTTAGGGCCTGTGCTCCACGCTCTCTGGCTGCTCCCAGGTTGAATGGGGGACGTTAGGGACACTGCAGTGTCTGATCAGGTCCTGGCCATCTGGTGCTGACCACCACCCGGGGCTTGGCTTCCAGGATGGTCTGTGAGCAGAAGTGGTCTGACTTCCCACAAGCCTGACCCCTGGCTGTCCTGGGCTGTGCCTGGAGACAGCAGTTCAGCCCCTGGGCTGGTGACCACAGGTGGCTGGTCAGAGCTCCGTGTCTGTCTGTGTTATCTGGTCTCTGTCCCTTTGTAAAGTCAGTCTCTTTACTTCTAGAAATTTCTAAGAGGGTAATCATCAAGGTATGTAAAGATGTTAATTGAAGAATCATCTGTAATTCAGAAAATCAGAACAACCCGAATTTGCCGTGATGATCTGGTTAGATATGTCACACTGTGTCAGTGTGGTGTTATGTAACTACTGGGCTGGTTTTGGATGATGTAGAAGAATATCTAGGGATATTACATATCGGTAATGCATTAGGGTAAATATGATAGATGGAAGAGCGTCCTTATTACTACTTCGTTTTAGTAAAAAATACGTGTATGTCTAGGAAAAAAAGACATTTGGGTGTGAATGAAGTGGGCCATGGTGTAATTACCAGGATGGGGAGACTAAGAGGGATTTAAATTTTTACTTTTCTCTGGTTTAAAATTATACAAAATGGATGTGCAGTATTTTTACAAACAGGAGTCTTCCTATCAGTATTTTTAAAGGTAAAAGAAAAAAGTCCGCATGCTGACCTCTCAAGGCCCTATGGAGACCCAGGTGGGACAGAGGTGGACGGATGGCCATTGGCCAGCAGGTGGGGGGCGTGGTCTCCGCAGGGCGCCTGGCCTCCTCTGCGCCCTCCTCTGGCCCCTCTGCTGGTGGCACTGGCTCTGCTCGTGCAGGCGCTGCTTGTTGGCCGGATCTCCTGTCCTGACAGGATGTGGCGTCTGCAGGCCTCCTGCTGGCCGCATCTGTCTTCCTGCAGAACCGGCAGCTTCCTGGAGGAGCTGGACGGCTGAGCAGGAAGACGTGGTGTGCACGTGGCCATGTCGCATGCCCACAGATGGGTCTCTGCACCTCCGCTCTGTGGGCTTAGGCTGGTCTGACGGTGCGTCTTGACTGACGGGGTTCAGATACCTTGGTTCTCTCAGCCCAGGTCTAGGGGCTTCCGTGCCCATAGCTGGTATCTTGTGTCACAGAAAGACGGTGGACTTTTTGACCTTAAAAGTGACCTTTGGGTGTGTCTGCAGAGGGCAAGGGCAGACCCTGGGGGCACGTTCCGTTTTGCATAATGATGTGAGCTGAGGACCTTATTGTGGTCCTTTCCTTAGGGAGGATTTGTAAAGCCCAGAGCCCAGCCTGGCCCTATCGATTCCAGAGTCCTCGCCGCCCTCAGGCAGTCTCTGGCCAGGAGTGGCGTGCAGGGGCCTCCTTCATGAAGGGGCCAGTTCAGCTTTAGCTTGCACGTTAGATCTGGAGAATGAGGAGGGGAGGACAGGGGAGACTGGACGGTGGGAAGAGGACCTTGCTGCAGAAGAGCAGCTGCGTCCAGGGCTGCTTTCACTGCGTGCACCGTGAGCTCTGAGCCTGTCGGCCTGTGCTGGGAACGGGTCTCCACGTGGACGGGCGTGCTGCCGCATCAGTCAAGGGCGTCCTGAATCCAGTGTGAAGGAGACTGTGTTTGTGGATGTCTCCAAAGTATGCACGCCTCTGCTTTTCAGATGTATTCAGGTACTTTCATGCTGAGCAAAATAGAAATGTATTTAAGGCATCTGAATTCAGAGGAGCTGCTTCGATTTTCTTTCCACTCCCATTTCAGTTTTCTTAGCCGGTTTCCAGGAGCCGCCCCATTAACTTCCTATTTCACAGAATAATAACACACAGCCGTGTTTTTCAGATCATTGCACCCAGGGGAAACAGGAGGAAGACCTGCAGAGTGAAAAGCCCTGTGGACCCGATTCCAAGCAAGGACAGCCAGACTCTCAGCGGCGAGACCATGCCAGCGCCAGCCAGGTGCCCGCTCAGCCTGCCAGGACTGCGGCCCTGTAAGTGCTTCCCTGGTGCATGGTGGCAGAGTGGGAGGGCCCGTTTCCTGGCTGCTTCTGTTAGTGTTTTCCCGAGGATGAAGAGGAATTCCTCGTGGTTTTGACCGTCCTACCTGTTAAGTTTCCAGGGCAATAGGCACAGACAGATCATCTATAGGGTGACTTCCCAACAAGATAGTTCCGTCCTGCAAGTCATCAGTGGGCCTGAAACATCTGTGCAAGAGGAGATGTCCGTGGACGCCATGCATGTCTTCATTGATGGACACGGTGAGTCTCGGGGAGCAGGGAGGGGAGGGCGGCATCTTTGTCAGGGATCTGTGGAGAGTGGGACAGGCAGACCGGCCTCTGCTCTTGGGAACCATGTGCACTGCCTGCGCTCTGCCTTTGTCCTTCTCATTGTAGTTCTAAGGTAAGAGCCGGGAGGCCTTTCCTGGACTCCCCAGCCTCCCCAGGAGCAGCCGTTTCTGGCTCACTAACCCCTGTCTTTCCCTTACTTACCAGTGTCACAGCCTGTAGCTATTTATGTGCTTATACTCATTGGATGAATGACATGTTCAGCTGTAAACTTCTCAGGGCATTGCCCAGGACCCTGTAAATATTTATTGGATATATGTATATATATATATGTGTGTGTGTGTGTGTGTGTGTGTGTATAATCTGCCCTTGATATATTTTTTCCAGAACCTTCTTATAAAAAGGACTTAGTGGTATATGTAGAGAAACATAAGTGGCAAGTTCAAGGTCCCAAAGATAAGGCACATAGGTCCGAGTTTTCCTGGGGTGGCCTTGGCCAAGGACCCTCATAGACAAGCAACGCCTGCTGTTTCACTGTTGAAAGGCTCCTGGCTTGGATAATGAGTCCTCTGCCCGCCTTTGTAGTTCAGGAGTTTGTCATCCGCGTGCTTTTGAAGTTGCAGAAATCCAGACCAACAGTAGCTCTCTACCAAAGCCTCAGGGCCAGCTTGAACTTGACTTCTCCTGCACCTCCAGGCCCTCGCGCACACAGGCTAGGCCTGCCTCCTGTGCCTCCCAGGAGGACGAGGACAGCGCTCCTGGGGAGTGGCATTTGCATCAGGACAGATTTTCACACCTGGACACCCCGAACCCTCTGGAGGAGCTAATGTAACTCTGCAAATGAACTCCGCCCCGTCCGCGCTTTTCCTCATTAACAGGCTGACACAGGCGCCTGCTGCGGCTCTCGCTCCTGTGCATATTTAGAGGCAGGGCTGGTCTCTTGTGGTCTGCCAATCAAAACCACATGCTTAATGAGCCTCTTTTTGTGCACAGTACCCATGTATGCATGTGTGTGTGCGTGCGCGTGTGTGTGCGCGTGTGTGTACAAAACAGCCGTTGCAGCCTCCCCGAGATCAGGCTGACACATGAAGGGAATATATAAAAACTGAATGAAGAGACAATCTGAATACATTGAATAAAGGCAGTTAAGAACTGAGTAGTGAAGTCCGCGCTGACCTCAGTGCATCATTGAGGAGGTCTGGCAAAGAACTTCTTCTCAGCAGTTTCTTTTGGACGTTGTGCGTCTTCTTACGACTCATGCTCTGTCCCCTGAGCATGGCAGTGCCCACAGTCCAACATGAAGGCAAAGGCCCTCGTGCGGCGTGCGCTGCTGATGTTGCCTGGTGTTGCCTGACGTTGCAGGGGCGGTCAGATCCTGTTACCTGAAGTCGGGGCATCAGAAGGAAGGCTCCCTGCAGCTCCCGCCGTCCGACTCTGCCCATGTCTCCCAAGCCCGGTGAGTGGGGCCTGGTGGGCAGGTCTGGGCTGTGGCACCACGGGACACACAGCTTGCTCTGAAATTGGAGCGTGGAGCCGGGTGGAGGGAGCATGTGGATGTTGTGGGAGTCAGGGGTCAGGCATGACTTTTGTGCCAACGAGGATCTGACATCGGAGAGTAACGGAGACTAATTCATCACACCATCACAAAAACGCACACAACGAGGTGGTCCCAACAGGGAGGAGCCGTGGCAAAGGAAAGGCCCCTTCAGGAAGCCGGTGGCCCCGCTTGGGGTCAGTGCTACAGGGAAACGCAGGTGGCTCTCACTCCCTGTGAGGAAGACGCTGCTTGGCAGACACTTTTCCTGCTTCACTCTGGAGCCTGCGGACGGCTTCCTTAGTTATGTGGGGCCGCGTTGAGTTCAGTGGTACGTCTAGAGCGTGTGTGGGTCCACCGTGCCCTGGGCCTGCTGTCAAGTTCATCTGCAGGGCTGAATATGCCCAGGCTGCATGATTCCCTGTGGGTCATCCAGGTGGGTATGCCTCAGGTGCTGGCGCTGGGTCATCCAGGTGGGAACCCCTCAGGTTCTAGCTCTGGGTATCCAGGTGGACACCCCTCAGGTGCTGGCTCAGGGTATGCAGGTGGACACCCCTCAGGTGCTGGCTCAGGGTATGCAGGTGGACACCCCTCAGGTGCTGCTCAGGGTATCCAGGTGGGAAGCCTCAGGTGCTGGCTCAGGGTATGCAGGTGGGCACCCCTCAGGTGCTGGCTCTGGGCGTGCAGGTGAATCATGCCCACACATTTCTTTACAATGGTGTGAGCATTTCAGGACTTGTAGAACCTAGTGGCAACTTCAACGTCTCAGGTGTCATACCTGGAGAGGAGAAGGTGGCTTCACGGACCTAAAATTCCAAATCCTGTGGCCCCATGTTCCTTCCCGGGCATGTGTGGGAATCTCCTAGAGCAGAGGCTGCCCGCGTCCCTGCCGTGTGCCAGCCCCCAGGAGCTCTCTGTGGTCGCAGCCACTGCTCTGCGACTCAGGCGCTCCTGCCTGCTATGCAGGCGCCCCCCCCACAGCCCCCAGCCCCCCAACTCTGCTCTGAGCTTCCTGAGCCCAAGTTGCCCCTGGGAAGAGCACTCTGCCCATCCCTGCTGGCCTTCCACTCCCTACTCTTCTCCAGAAAGCAAGCCAAGTCCCCACGCACATGGGACCCCAGAGGGGAGGGAAGGGTGCTGAGCTCAACCCCAGCCTCCAGCAGCTTCTGTTGGAATGGTCTGGGCTTCATTGTCCACCACGACAGCTTGTTCTGACCACTGGTCACCTGCTTGAGAAGAGAGCTGTGAGAGCCGCCTGTTGTCCTCCACTCCCAGCTGAAGGTCACGGTGTCCCTCAGCTACACTAGAGCACACAGAAGCCTCTCATTCTATCCCAGGGTGAGGTCTGAAGTCTTCCATGCCCACCCCGGAAAAATGAACTGCAGTTTTATGCTGTGTGAATATTTCAGTAGTGCCAGTTAGAATGAGCCACGTGTCCAGAGTCGAAAAACACTGAAGTTGTACACACGCGAATGGAAATCAGGGCTGTGGGTGTCCTGTGCCCTAACCCTTGGACGAGCTGCCCTGAGAGCCACCCACTAACTGCCCCCGTTTCTCTCCTTATTAAGTCTCCTCCATCTCCTGCACCTCCATCTCCTCTTCATTTCCTTTCCAGAGGAGAGTTCTTGGCCTAGCCTGCCCCGTTTCCAGTGCCGCCTGGACTTAGGTTGGCCCGGGGCTCTGTCTTAGCACAGGGCTTTGGCGAGGTCAGGCTGGACAGCGAGGTCAGGCTGGATGGTGTGGAGCTGGTTGGGGCTGTGCTGGGCTATGGGGAGTGGCCCACGTCCTGGCTGTCTGTTCAGATGTGTTCAGATGCACGGGACGGCTGGGCCCTGCTCTGTAACACACGGGAAGGGCCCACCACCCCTCCCTGCCCTTCATTCAAGGAAGGCTTCTGGTGATGCCCTCCCTGATGCTTCTGGAGTGTGGACGCAGTGGTGGATGAAGTCCTGTTCACCCGAGGCCAAGCCATGTCCCAGGTCTTCAGCCACCTGCTCTTCCTGAGTGCTGAGAGGGGTCTGATCTCTGGAGTTCTGAGGAGTGGCCCAGTGCTGTTGGACACCAGGTCTAGTGACACACGTGTCCATCCATGCGAATGTTCTTCAGGAATGCCCACCCTCCACATGGCCTGGTCTCTGAATGAGTCAGTGCCTCGGACGGGTGGCAGTGGGGACCATGAGGGTGTCCTGGCCATGCAGCGGCTCGTCTGGTGCGGCAGATGCACCTTGCTCCTGATGCAGGAGCACAAGCTGCAGTCACCCCCCGGGTTCCCGTGGGTATTCCCTGCGGTTCTGGAAACTGCCATCTGTTTAGCTTGTGGTCAGGGGCAGCGCCTTGGCCCTACGTGGGTTCTGGTGGCTTCTGTCTGAGCTGCCGTCTGACGGCTCGCACTGGGTCTTCCTGTGGTCTAAACACCTCCTGGACTCTTCACGCGGGAAGCCGTGCCTCTGTCCGTGGCAGGCTGACTTCTGCAGATGTGTCATGGACCCACTGGGGCCTCCCTGGGCTGCTGCAGTGCTGCTCTGGGTGCTTTGAATGGTTTCCTGAAAAACTGCTGGAAAAACAGGAGAAAAACAAATGAGCTGGTTCAGTTTAAAGCCTTTGATTCCTGCGGGTTCCTGAGGGTGAGGGCCACCTCCTTGCCACCGTCTCTGACACTGGAGTGAAGAGTGACCCCCACAGGGCCAGGCTAGCCACTCAGGACCTGGGCGCATGGCAGGGCTGAGAGGACCTGGATTTCCAGTGTTGTCCACAAGGAGCTAGAAATCCACTTTGGCACATGAAGGTCTCTTGGCTTGATGGTGGATTTTAGAAATCTCTCAGACCACACGTCGCTTGTGCATGGCTGGTGGCCTCTGGGCCGCTGTCACCCTGCCCTGGGGCTTGCTCAGCTCTTCTTGCAGCACAGGTGGTGTTGAGATCCACATGGAGGCACTGGGCGCTCCCCCCAACGCCTGACCATGTGTCAGTAGGACCTCCCATGGAGTCCTCGTCTGCCCTGGGCATCTGTGTCTTTCAAAGCTCCAATCACACTTTCCCTCTTATGCTTTTCCCTATTGATCCCTCCTGTGAAAACACATCTGTCTTCAAGTTGCTTTTGGGCTACAGAAAGTGACCATGACAGGCGTGTCCCCATAGCCCTCGCTTGGCCCTGTGGGTAGGTATTCAGCAAATGCTGCTTAGAGCGAGATGCATCATTGGACGTGGCCCAGGTGGCCCCAGCAGAACCCTAGCTGGTGTGGACACGTGCCAGGGAGGGGCGGCGGGAGGAGGAGGTCAGGAGCGACGTGCGGGCTGGGGGCTGTGCTCTGTCCCCCAGCAGCAGCTTGGCTTCTTTGCAGAAGGAAACTACCCTGTTCATGTGGGACCCTGGGCGCCTGCTCCCGGCCTGTGGTGGTGGGAGGCAGAGGGGCGGGCGGAGGCCTGGTCAGGTGTGGAGCATGGTCCTCTCCTTTTGTGAGTGGGACGCCAGAGAATGGGCCTCCCGGAGCCTCTCAGAAATCCCAGGTGCCCGGCCTGTGTCCTGTGGAGGGGCGGTGCTCTCCGCCCATGGGAAAGCTGGAGGGGAGGGACACCTGGTGCTGGCCCATGTGCTGGACATCAGAGGCCCAGCACCTCTGCGCCTCTTGCCGCAGGCCCAGCTGGAGTGGATCCCAGCACTGCTGACTGTTTTTTATTTGACATGGTGCAATTGCTGAGCATCTAAGCGTCCGTTTTTAACCTGTAAACAGAAGGAAGACCTCCACAATCAATTCACTGGGGTGCTGTAGAAATCTGTGGGGACGCTGTGCTGGAGGTGGTCCCTCTGTGAAGGGCACTCGGAGAGCTTCAGCAGTTGCCGCCATCTCTGGCGGGAGGTGGCTGAACAGTGGCTGAAGGTTGCTGTGATGTCACCCAGCAAGGGGTCCCGGCTCCGAGCCAGGAGGAGGCCTCTCCCTGGTGCTCTCCTGGACCACCCGGTGTGGTTGTCAGGTGGGCATGCACTGGCCCTCCCTGCCTCCCTGCCGGCTGCCGAGGCCCAGCTTCCTGGTGTCTGGGCGTTTCAGTATCATGTCCCCAGGTCCTCGTGCCATTCCATTTTGAGACCTCCTTTCACAGTGACACAAACCTTGGTCTTGAACTTGGAAGGCTGCCTGTGGGCTGTCTCTAGGCCATGTGGCCATGGGAGGTACAAGGAAGCAGTCTTTTCCCTGTAATGTGACCCTAATGGCTGGGATTGCCTCCAACTAGGCTGTTAAGCCCCTGACCCAGCACTGGCGAGAAAGCTGCTGCTCTTAGCTGTCGCCAAGCCTGTTGCCATGATGTCTCTTGGGGGCGTCTGGAGGAAGCTGGGAGAGGAAGATTGCTTCCCTGCCTGGCCCACTGTCCCCACGGGAAGCAGCACTTTCCGGCTGCGTAGTAGCTGCCAAGCGCAGGTGACCTGAGCAGTGTCACCAGCACAGCCCTGCTTCCTCAGGAGGAGGGACAAGGGACGGTGACTCCAACTGCAGCCTTCAGAATCGCTCCTTGGAAGAGCTGCCCTCGGGCAGATCCAGCCGAGTGCTCTGTGCAGGGTTGATTCAGGCTTGGGCCTGAAACCAGCCGCCTGCCCCCGGCTCCGTTGAGCGGGCGCTCTGCGTCCTGGGTTGGAATGGTTCACCGCGGAGTGGACTTTTGCAATTAGTGCTTAATAGCCTCTGTCCTTCGTTCAGCCATGGTTTGGATTTATTTTGCCCAGAAATTCTTCAACATATCAGAGCAGAGCTTTCTTCTTGGAGAGATCTGCCTCTTAGCGTGAGTCCAGTTCTCCCAGGTGGTCATCCGGCAAATGCAGGTGCGCATCCAGTGCCCATCCTCCACAGGGATGCACGACGCAGGGTTCACCTGCATTCTGAGGAAGCACGCCTGTAGGAGGCCCGCTGGCCTCCTGGATGGAAGAGCCCTTCTGAACAGGTTGATCTGCAGCGTCGTTCTGGGGAGTTTTGTACCAAAGATGCCACCTCAACAGAAGAGTTTCGTTATCTAAATTAGTTCATTCCTGGCTTTTATGTGCTTCTCAATCGGTCTGACACACATTGAAGTGGACATTATTTAGCGCATTAGTTAGGTCTGATTTTGGAGGCCAGCCTAAGCCTCAAGACCCCCTGTGTACCTTTTTTCTGAGGGTGAGTTGAGGCTGGGGCCTTGGTCTTTATTGCTTCTCTGGTTCTTAATGCTTCTGTTGACAGTACCCACCCTCCTTGACCCTCATCTCAACAAAACTGCCCTTGCTCCCTGGGATGAACGCGAGTTGCTCTCTGCCATCAGTAGGGTTATGCACCGGGCTCCTGAAGAAGGGAAGCCACAGGCCACAGAACTGACCCCTCTGTTCAGGTTCTGTGTTGCGGGGTTTGAGCAGGAGGTGGGGCCCTGCAGGGAGTCAGGAGTCCAGAATGGAGAAGGCGGTGGCCTCGCCCGTTCAGGGTGGCAGTGCAGGTCCTCGCAGGCACTAAGCGCTCACCTGGGGTCACAGGCGTCTATCATGGGCGTGGCTGGCATGGGTGGAAGGACTCCAGGGGTTTTAGTGCCCTGGATCTCAGAGTGGAAGGCCCCCAGGAGCAGGCAGCTTCCGCCCTCCCCCATCCCTCTGCCTCTCACTCATTTCTCAGCCTCCACCCTGTTCTTTCCTGTCCTTATTCTGATTTCCTAGCCTCACTGAGAAGAGCTCACACTTTCAGCCAGGGCCCCAGGACTGGAAGGTTCCCCAGGCCCTGCTGCAGTGCGCCGGGTGGCCACACGGGGGCGGTGGGACCCTGTGCTGCTGAGCCGGACAGGCATTCACAGGCCCCACTGCACTTCAACGACCCTGCCGGACTCGGACCTCCTCCACGGTGGCCTTGAGTGGTCACGCTGACACCTCTAGGCCATCTCTCTGGGCACCCATTCCCAGGAGTTCTGGAGAACGAGGAGGGACAGGCTGGGAGGCTGTCACTTTAGATCTGAAGACGAGCACTTCGGATGTCTCCCATCCATGGGAAGCGGAGATGCGGTCTGTGTGTCCTGCCTGCTGTGTACTGGCCGCGGCTCAGCTGGGTAAACTCCAGTGTCCCCGTGGTGCAGTATGCTGGGTTAGTTCTGGGCCGACTCTGTCCTGGGAGACCGCTCCCCACCGCTGGCCTCACTCCAGCTTTGCCTTCCGCAGGCTCACCAGGGGGCCCCATGGAGCCTGGAGCCCAAGCTGGTTTCAGGAAGCTTCTCCCTGCTACCCCGCTGCCCCAGGGACTGAGCGGACCTCGGAGGGTCAGGAGCAGGTGGGCCAGGGTCCCACAGTGTGCTGCTGGACTCTCTCCTGCAGGGAGGGGTGTGTCCCTCCCCACTGCGGGTTTAAAAGGGGCCCTTTCCTCCCCCCTGCCAGTTTAGAGGGGGGTGCTTCCCTCCCTCTGTGTGTTTAGAGGGGGCCCTTCCCTCCCCTGCCAGTTTAGAGAGGTGCGCAGTCCCTTGACGTGGAGCCCTCGCACACTGTGTTCACTAACATGAGCGGGGGAGCGTGGGCCCTGGCTGGTACCCACCACCTCTGACCACAGGGCAGCCCACAGCCTGTGACCAGAAGGAGAGCAGCCCGGGGGTCTGAGAGGGGTTGTGTGTAAAGGCAGTAGACCTGGGAGCAATTCGGGGGCTCCTGCCCACCTGTGTGTGTGGTGTCTCTGACGACACTGCTCAGGGCGGCTGGGAGCTGGCGTGGGCGGCTGGCGCACTGGGTTGTTGGTTATAACCGCACAAGTAGGACCCTGGAGGAGTGCACCGACTGAGGCCGGGGGTCCTCCACTTGAGCAGTGGGGAGCCTGCCCTCCCAGCCCTGCGAGGAGCCTTGTGATGAAGACCACGGCCCGAGGTGCTCAGAGGACAGTGCTCCACCCGGGCTTGTCTGGAACGCTCAACTCCTGTACAGGCGGTTCCTTAAGAGGGGACCTAATCCACCGCTGAGTCTGTGGGATAGAGATCAGGTGTGCCTCCAGGCCAGCCGCTCCCCACTCCTGCCAACAGAGCTGCCTGCAGCGTGCCTGTCATGTGAAGGGCCCAGAAGCCACGCTGTTCTCTGAGACCCAGAAGCCAAGGACCCTCTCGGCCATGCCCCCGAGGAAGCAGTGCCCCACTGGCAGCAGAGGACAGGACGGGCTTCTTGTCACAGCCAGGAGCAGAGCAGGCATCGGCGCCCAGCTCTGTTTGACTCCGAGCTCACCCACAAGACTGAAAGAACCCAACCCTAGTTTCTTAAATAGGACGTTTACGTGGCTTACACAGGAAAACAGCGTATGGCTGTTATTATTTTGCAATTGGAAGTGACCAAAGTGACGTGGAAGGATGAAGCCAAGGGCACCTGCTCTTTCCTGGCTCCTGGCAGGATGCACCGCAGGCCCCTGCAGCCCTGCACCTGGGGGGCTTCTGTTGGCACAGCCTGCACCCCGCTCTTGCTCAGAGCACCTCCGCTCCCCAGGGCAGCCAGGGGGTCTCTGGTTTCTGCGAGGTTCTGGCCTGGCCAGGGTGGCACCTGTGACCTGTGTGTCTCACAGAGTGACAGGCGGCCCTCGGGGGCTTCTATGCACAGCAGCACAGCTCAGTGGGCAGTGCTCTGATGGGCCTGTCCAGTTCCCTGTGAGGCCAGACTCTCGGCCTCTCACACGGAGACTCGGAGAAGCTCCGAGGAGCCGTGGTGGCAAGCCGAGGCAAGGGGACAGGGTGGTGGGGCTGGAGCCCGGTGCTACGGCCAGCTGGCCCCTGGTGGCTCTCTACGAGGAGGGCTTCCTCAGACCTGTCAGCAGCCGCGAGTCCCGTCCCACAGTGCAGGGAAGCTCGCGTGTGGCACGGGGCTTGTTCTACCAGGACCAGCAGATCGTCAGCCCGCATCAACAGCATGAGGGTCAGGAGTCACAGGCGACTGCAGCTCCCTGGGGGGTCTGTGCCAGCACCGCTGCTCTGCAGGCAACGTTAGACTCAATTCAACCACGAGGAAACGTCAGAACACAGGGCACCCACATCATCTCAGACAGCAAGACCCCAAAGGTGTGTGGGTCCAGGGTGGTTAACTCAGGCCCAGGAAGCCGGTTGTCTGTCAGCATGCAGCCTAGCGCTTGTCCCTCATGGTGGCAAAGTGACTGCTACAGCTCCAGCTGTTTCTTACATCATCCCTAAACGCCAGGAGACAGTCCCTAATTTTTGTGATGTTTTAAGAACTACAAAAACTTACCCATGAACGTCCCTATCCCCAGGTGACTCCTTTTTGCTCTGTAATGACTTTTTAGAATTGTATTACAGTTCCAATCCAGAGCCAAGCACTGGCCAGATGAATGGCAGAGGTGTCCATAATTGATCCCTGGATACAGGGAAGGGCCTAGTCTTGGATGATTGGCTGGAAGGAAGAATGTTGCAAGAGTCCTGCTAGAAATGATGGCTGGGTAGGCAGGAGGATCCTCTCCTGAGTCGTGGGCATCTGGCTGGGGGTCACAGGGCAGATCTTGGTTTTGCTTTCTGAGTGGGAGGGGAAATGGCAGGATGGAGACGACTCAAAGAGCCTCTGCCAACTCCCCCAGGCCACGTGGGTCAGATGCAGAGCAGGACTTTCTTCACAGTGCGCCCCTCAGTGGCCCGCAGCACTTCTTGCATGTAATACGCATTTTTCTTCTTGGCCGTGTTGGGGTGATGCACAAGAGCTTGGGGTGCAGAGGTGTTCATGGCAGCTTCTTGCTGACTGGGGCCTGGGGAATCACCAGCCCACCATTTATGATTCTCCTAGAGTGAGGCTAGAACCTGTGGCCAAGGGTGCCCCACCCATGAAATACACAGAGAACCGAGTCTGCGGCCTCGGGAACCCCCTGGCCCCCACCAGGGCGCACTGCAACTCCGAGCAGCCTGGACGGCCTGCGCCCCTGCGGGACAGGCCACGTGCGCGCAGGTGGTGCGCATGCGCAGTCGGTGACGCTCAGCGGCTCACGCCGGCTGTCAGGGCCCTGCGCTCCTGTCGGGGGCACCCATGTGCGCAGGTCTGGGCGGGGCGAGCAGACGCCCCTGCCCTTGCAGGTAACGAGGCGTTTGTTCTTCTGTCCTCAGGGAGATTCAGACCAGCTCCTCCAGCACCACCACTTCCGAGAGCCCAGACCCGTCCTCGGGGGACCCGGCAGTCAGCGCCCTGCAACAGCAGTTGCTGCTCATGGTGGCTCGGAGGACCCAGTCAGAGACGCCCCGGGTAGGCGCGGTGCGGGTGCCGATTGTGGGTGCTCCGCAGCCGGGGCTCTGAGCGCCCGGCTCCAGGTGGATCGGTCAGTTCCCCCACGTCC
>JAJEJO010048131.1:328172-385077 GCA_020662805.1 Glaucomys volans
AGCACCCAGGGCTGCGGGCTCTGAGGCCCCCCAGGGCGCCTGTCATCATCCACCTGTCAAGACCCGCAGAGTGCATGGTATACCCAGAGTGAACCCTGGTGGGAACCGACTCTGGGACAGCGTGCACCATGGGGTCATCAGTCCAGGCAAGTGTCCACTCAGGAGTGAGTGTGGCTGGGCAGTTTCATGCACCTGAGGTGGGAGGGTAAGCTGTACTCTCCCTTCAATTTTGCAGTGAAGTTAAACTCTCTTCAAAACCCAAAGTCTATTAATTTAAAAGTGTCCCTCACTGTCGATGTGCCATGCACAAACAGCCACCTGTCCCTGCCTAAAAAAGGTCAGGTTGGTGCAGAACCGGCATGCACATGAGCAGACCTTGCCAGGGGAGACGCGCACTCTGAACCCTGTGACTGGCCCACTGGACCCCAGGTCCTCTCCCCAGGACCCCAGGTAGCCTCTTGTCTCCACTCCAGCCGCCTCCTGGCCCCTTCCTGCATCTCGTCCTCCCATTGAAGTCGACCACCTCTGAGGTCATGGCCCTGCCTCCGTCCTGCAGCCCCTCCTGTCCTCTGTCCTCCCCAGTCACCCAGTTCCATGAGCCAACGCTGCTGCCTCTGCACACCAAGGTCCCAACCCTCCCTTCCCTGTCCCTTTGTGACACTCCAGTCTGAATGAGTCCCTCCCCACCCTCCTCCTTGTGTGGAGTGTCCCACCAAAGAAAGTCACCTGGTAGACAGCAAGGCCCACTGGCCCCCTCCCCTGTGGGAGGTCCTGAGACCCCCTCAGCTCCCCAGGCAGACCTCTGGCTGCAGAGATGGTGTCTGAGAAGGATGACCCACTTCATCCAGTGTCAGTGACTGCCCTCCGGCTCCCTGGTGCGCGAGGGGTGAAGCTCTGGAATATCCCGTGGCTGGACACAACCTCTGATGGTCTCTTCCCAGCGAGCCCAGCGCAGGGCCAAGGAGACCCCGTGGGATTATATTTCATGGATTCCAATGACATATCCCTGGGGTCAAAAATTGGATCTTGTTTAAATAGCACAGAAATAAGGAGGGGAAGAGAAGCCTCCAGAATCTCAGCTGACTCAGAGGCTCCCTTCAGCTGGCTGCCCTGCTGCGGGCGGGCCCTTCTAGATGCACGTGGACGGGCTGCTCTGAAGCCTCGGAGCTCAGCTCCGGTTCCCCGTGTGTTCCGTGTCTTCGCAGCACCGAGGATGTCAAAGAGAACCTGCTGGCGATTCTGCTCAGCACCCTGGTTTCCCTCCTGGGATTTCTGACGCTGAACCGAGGCTTCTGCAGGGACCTGTGGGTGCTCCTCTTCTGCCTGGTCATGGCCAGCTGCCAGTACTCCCTGCTCAAGGCAAGGCCCGTCATTCGTGCTGGTGCGTGTGCTCCCCCGGCATGGCCTTGGAGCCCTGAGGTGACACTGGCATTTGATCTGTTTCAGAGCGTGCAGCCTGACCCTGCCTCCCCGGTCCACGTAAGTTTGCGAACGCAGGCAAGTAGCTTGTCTCGTCTGCTTGCGTTGAAGACAGACAAGTCTCCCAAGTCTGCTGAAAAGGCAAAATATGCAACTAAGCTGCCTCTTGAATGTTTAAATAGAGATATTAGAAACACGCGTGCATGCTGGCCACGCCCCGCCTGCCCTGAGCGCATGGTGTGCTGGCCAAGGGGACGTCCTGGCATGGGGCAGAGCCTTGCAGAGGCTCCTTCCTATCCCCTGGAGCCCTTGGCAGCCAGGCAGGAGGTCACAGACTACTGTCACCCTGCCTGCCCTCACTGCCCGCTCTGCGGCTGGAGGCTGAGCCAGGTGCTGGTCCGCTCCAGGCCTCAGTTCCCCGTGTGTGTGAATAAGACCTGTGAGGACTGCATCATGCACGCCGCGAGCCTGGCACAGGGCGGGTACATGGCAACTGCTCCGGAAATGTCAGCTCTCGCTGTCAGTAATGCAGCTGTGTGGCATGGATCCTGGCCCTTGTTTTTTAGAAGGTGTGCATAGATTTCTGGGTCACTGGCGACCTGGTGCGTGTGCACCTGGTGGGATCATGAAAGCGGGCTAGCAATCTGCTCAGCGAGGCACTACTCTTGTTTTCTGGTGAGAAAGTCTCGCTCAGCCACTCTCATGTGCACAGCACGTTTTTATTAACCGTAGTCCCTGTGCTGTGCAGGAGGTCTCTGAGCGCTGTCAGTGTGAACGCGTGTCCCCTTCCACTGCCACCTCCCCCGCCCTCCCTGCAGCCTCCTTCCACGCTCTGCGTCTGACCTGCCTCCGTGGGGCTCCTCATTTCTCTAGATCAGAGCCCGCAGGCTCACCCACGCTGCGCCTCTCAGGGCTTCCTTCCCAGGTGAGGTGACGTTGCACTGGCAGCTCCTCATCAGGCCCCTAGGGTGCTTGCCTGGCTTGGCTGAGGAGGGTGAGGCCGTGGTGAGCGTGGGGTGCAGGTGTCTCCTCGATGCCGTGTCCATTGCCACTGGTTGGTAACTGGCAGTGCCATTGCTGGGTCACGTGGTAGATCTGTCTGCAGTGTTTTGAGGGTCTCCGTGTTCTCTGTGCTGGCCGACCACCAAGTAGCACGAAAGGGCAGTTCCCTCCATAGCTTACCGTTTGTATTTGTGATGACTGCCCTTCTCAGAGGCATGAGTTGGTATTTTATTGAGGTCCTCATTCACATGTCCCTGGAGAGATATTCTTTCTGCATGAAGCAGACCTCTTTTTTTTTTTTTTTTTTTTTTTTGGTACCGGGGATTGAACCCAGGGGTGTGATGCCACTGAGCCACATCCACAGCCCTTTTTATATTTTATTTAGAGACAGGCTCTTGCTAAGTTGCTTAGGATCTCGTTAAGTTGCTGAGGCTGGCATTGAACTCACAATCCTCCTGCCTCAACCTCCCAAGCTGCTGGGATTACAGGTATGCACCCCACACCCAGCTGAAGCTGACCTTCTTACCTCACCCCCAGCACTCTGGGCTGCTCTGTAAGAGACTCCGGGCTTGCCTGCACCGCCCTGCCGGGCCTGCCATGCTTGAATGAGCTCTGCAGCTCACGCCCATTCCTCTGAGCCCACTGTCCCGGCCCAAGCCTTTGCACCAGCTCCTTGCCCTGTTATGGCGGACTCCTACGACCCCTGGGACTCCTTCCATTGGAAGAAAGCCCTATCTTCCCTCTATTATGCTTTAAGAAACGTCATACCCAGGATTTAGGACTGATGTTAAGTCTGCAATGGCTCCTGTTGGACTCATGGTAATTAGCGAAGCTTATGATCAAGTGATCACACGGCATGCAAGCCTGTCTTGTGAGACCCTGCTCCCCATAACTGGTTCACAGATAATACATCTTCTTTTGTCCGAGAGTCTGAACGTCAAGATAAGCAGAGCAGCATAATTAGGGTATTAAGATGTTTTGTGATCATTGTCAGAAGCCAGGGACGGTGGTGTGAGGGAGACAGCAGCTCTGAGGGTTCTCGCCGAGCCCACCCCAGGTGGCGGGTCACCAGCTGGTCCCTTCTCGTGTCTGCACCTCAAGGCTGGGTGGCCTGGGGAGCATGTGCCGCCACATTCCGTCCCAGGTGAACTTTCAGAGGAGATGCAGAGCACGCTAGGACGGGGATTGCATTGCACTGAACCCCTGCTCCCACAGCGCCGTGCCTGAGACCCCCGTCCAGTGACTGGAGGAAGAGACCGAGCCGCCATCCTGCCATCTGAGCCCGCCCGTCCTAGTGACAGGGGAAGAAATGGCGGTTCTCTCTTAGTGAGACCCAGTCAGACGTGAAGCCACATCTAGCAGGCATGAATTCACGTTAGGCTTCTGAGGAGAGTCCTCCCTGGTTTGAGTCGGCATTTCTCCAGCGGCTGTGACAAGGACAGGAAATAGGGAGCTCTGAACTATTGCATCCTGCAGTCTACCTGGCCGCACAGGTGATCAGAGGGCAGATTCATCTGCAGTTGTAGATGAGAGAACTGGAGACAGGAGACGGTCCGGAGAGGAGCTGCCGCCGGCCCCAGCCTGGCCTCATCCCCTCAAGGCTGCTGTCAACGCCCAGGGTGCTTTGCACACTGCTGGGCCGAGTGTGTCTGTGGGAGACGTTTGTTAAGAATTCAGCCAATTCTTGCTGTTCGAGTGATTGACATGACTTCATCCAAGAGTGCAGGTGGCAATTGCTGGACAAGTTGTTAAAGCAGAAGATAGCCACAGCCCCTGCCTCCGTTCACCCTGTGAGAATGGGGGTGACAGCGTGCGCATCTCTGGTGGCCGGAGGGCTGCTCACGGAATACACTGGACGCAGGTGGAGCAGTGAGGGCCTGAGTTGGGGGAAGTGACTCTGGTCCCTGCGGCTGCCCAGGGATCTCCACAGCAGGACCTATGACTGCGGCTGAGCCGAGAACATGCTGGGCTCCACGGTGGGAGGCAGCTCTGCTCTGCCCAGGGAGGGAGCCTGAGCCGGGGTGCCCCCTCGGTCTCCTCTGAGGCCAGGCTGCACCCAGCCCCAGGCCCTCTAGGACCCTCTCAGGCCCCCTTCCTCCCCGCGATAACGTCCCTCCTTGTTTCTGCACAGCATTTGAAGCTTCTGACCTCCCCACGCTCCTCTAGAGAGGACCCTCATGCAGGCCGTCCTTGGCTACCAAGGCGGGTTCTTGTGCCACTCTCTTCCTTGCCTGCTGCCCTGCCACCCGTGTGACCTCAAGCCACACGCTGGCGTGGTTGAGCTCCCGGCACTAGCCCTGCAAGGTGCTCCCAGCGGTGTTTCAAGGTTAAAAACATGTGGATCGACGGAGTCAAATGAATTTTAACAGGCTATGATCAGACTTCAGGTGGTAGAATGAGTGGAACTTTTTATTAAAAAAAAACTTTTAAGAAATCAATCCTGAGGGTTTTGATGATCGATCCATATGTGAACTTGGGAACCATAGAGCAGGGACTTTTCATTAGTCAGTGTCCTTGGGAATCAAAGCAGAGGATGCATGTGTTGGTCTTGACCCAGACCTTAGGCTGCAGACGAGGGAACAGGAGGGCACAGGCTGTGTCCTAAATAACTAGTGGGAGGACCCTGTTCCCCTCGCTGGTAAAGCTTGACTCGGAAGACACAAAATGACATCTCAAGCCATTCAGGGCCCAAGACTCAGTCCTACCTTTGAATAAAAGAAAGATTCAGCACAAATGGAAGGCGGCATGTAGCTGTTTATTCCAGATAATTCACTCTGCTCTTCACTATGTGACGTGCATTTAGAGTTGGCTTAAGCTTTAGTTTTCTTTGTTTTCCTGCAAAGAATGTTTCTCCATAGTCATTAATCTGTGGCCTAGTTGGACTCCAAAGAAAATTTCCCGGAGTGCTAGCACTTTCCAGGACTGAGCCTGCCGCAGGACCAAACCCAGCCAGCCTCCAGGGAAATCTGGCGTCTTCCTGCTGTAAGATGGTCTTGGAATCCGACCGCGTCTGTTCTAGAAGGGTGGAGAGGTAACTGCACCTCTCAATACAGCGTGTTGGAGGCAGAGACTACGAACTTGTGCCCAGCGTCCTCCCTGCCCCTTGGGGCAGTTCCTAAGTTATAAGGGACTCTTCCCCTGATTGGTTTCTATTGGCGTGAATCATTTGCTGGCTCTTGTCCTTGACATTGCATCTTTCCATTAATTTTTCTAGCAATTTGAGGAGAAGAACAAAGAATGTTTCTATTTCTCCTCATAATTACGTTTTGGTTCTAAGATGAGGTCTGCTAAGTGGTTCCCCTCAGAGGAAAGTGCTGTATAAATCATGTAGTCAAAATAGCAAATTTCAGAATATCCTGCTCCACTCCAGCAGGATGCCTGGTACATCTCTGCAGGTCTGCCTTTGCGCCTGAAGTGTCTTGCTTTCCAAGACACCAGGAAATTGAAGCCTGCAACTTATAATTCTCTTTCTTATCAATACTGGAATTCGGGTTAGACCATGTAGAGGAAGCTCAGGTTTAAATTAGTTTCACACTTGAAATGAACAAAATGAATGGAACTTAGGTTGGAGAAAGCCTTGAACCCAACCTAGGATTTCCCCAGGGCTGGTGATTGAATTTTGGGGTAACTCTTTTGGGAATTGAGAGGCACAACGTTCTTTTTGGCAGTCTCATTCTGATTTGGCAGAGGAAGCCCCGGACTTTGCTCTTTCTTTTCCCGGTGTTCTGCGTGCACAGATCGTGGGAGGGGAGGAGGAAGATGTGTCACACGGCATCAGTTGTACCATGTGGTATCAAGTACCGGCTGTGAGATTTTTGTCATTTAATCACAACAAAAGACGCAACTCGGGAACTGTGTTTGTTTTCTAGGGACACAACCAGATCATCACCTACAGCAGACCCATCTATTTCTGTGTGCTGTGTGGCCTTATTTTGCTTCTCGATGCAGGGGCCAAAGCCAGGCGCCCCCCCAGTTACGTTGTGTACGGCCTGCAGCTCTTCTCCGCAGACTTCCTGCAGTCGGCCAGGGACCACTTAGTAGGTGAGTGGGTCGGGGACCCAGGAGGGCCACTGGTCCCCCCTCCCCTTCCACATCCCTTCCTGGAGAAACTCCTTACCTGTCATGGCGTGGAGCTGCCCACTCTTCCCTGTTGGCCTGCATATCTGCACTCTCGGGAGGCAGGACCCGTGCACCCTGTGTGGAACTTTCCAGATTGCCTTGATGTCCTTGGCCAAGAGGCTACAGCGCCATGTCCTGAGCCTGGTGCTCTGCTGCCCTGGCCTCCGCTGTGCTCCTTGCTTGCCTTAAAGTCCAGGCAGTCTCTGTGTAAGCTGCTGCCCTGAGCATGCCTCCTGCTTCCTGAGCAGTCCAACTCTGCAGTCACTGCTGTCACCAGATGAGTGACCTGGGCCAACATTCCGCTGTATTGTGGGTACGGAAAGTATCACCACCTCAGCAGTCACTGCGGTTGTAGGTGAGGTAATAAGCTTGGCACCGACCATTACCACTCGTGTCCTTCTGCTGCGAAGACCCTGCGTGGTGCCAACCGCAGGCCTCCACGCACGGTGCTGGGAGTTCTTGCCTTTGACGGCGAGGGTCCTGTCACCTTGTGTCTGGCTGTCAGCACGCTGGCCAGTTGCACTGATGAAGGGCAGCTCCAAGGACCCGAGCCAGGGCCTCACCAGCTGAAGTCTCACTCCAGAGGAGGCTGTCAGTGCCTCAGGTCCTCATCAGCCTTCCCAGGCTCTGGAACTGTGCAGGGTTCCCAGATGGGAGCCAGTGCTCGGTGGGCACCCCAGCCTCCGGCTCCTTCCTGCTGCTACCCTTCCTGCTGCATTGGGAGCGACTCCTCAGGTTCCCAGGCCTGTGCAAGCCCACGGGCAGAGGAGCCAAGCAGCTTTCTAGTGCCAAGGGGAGAGGGCACAGGTCTGTGTGCAGGCAGGAAGCAGCGTGAGGGGACTCGCAGCCCACCCCTCTCGGACCCCCAGGGCTGCCCGCCTGCCGACATTGTTTGCTTCCAGCCTGATGGATTCTGCCATTCCTTGCACATGGTTTGAATCCCCCGCACCACACGTGCATGCACACACACACACGCGTACACACACACGCACACACAGGGACGGCCCTGGGTCTTCCTTGCCCTCTCACCTGGCTCGCCCTCTTCTCTGGAGCTCGGCTGCGACGGGGAGGTCAGGTCTGAGTGGCACCATGCCCGCCCTGACCGCACACACTTTGGAGCACTGTCCCTTCTTGCCGTGGTGTTTGTTTGTGTGCTTTGTTGTTTGCAAACAGCAGCGCTGGACTCTGTAGCTCAAGGACACTCAGGGTCCTGGGGATTGGAGGGAGGGAGCGGGGAGGCGCGAGAGGCATTGGGAAGATGGCTGTGTCCTGATGTGGCTTTTCCTCACTGCACCCACATCCATCACGAGCCTCAGGGCCATGGTCTCCTTGACCTCGAGTGTGGCCTGTGCTGACAGAGCTGTAGCCCTCAGCCCTCGCAGTGGCCAGGATCTGTGGCCCCTCCATCTTCTCCTCTGGCTCCCAAGTGCTCTGCTGCCTGCAGGGCCTTCTCCATGCCCAGCAGGAAGTTCGTCCCCTCAGCCTGCTCCCACCCTCCATCCTCCTGCAACCCACACCTCTCAGCGCTCACCCCTTTGTGGATATTGGCTTGCACTGGTCACACGTGTCCGCGTCTGTCCCCCCAGCCTGTCTGCTCAGCATAGGTGAGGCGGAGATGCCTCAGGGCCTCCCACCTTGACCACTCAGCACCCGGCATGGTGTCATGTGCACGGAGACCAATGAACAAGGTGGGATGGGGACTCACCAGCACACAGGTGCTGGAGACAGGAGTCTGCGCACTTCCTGTCCATGCCTGGAGGGGGCTGCCCTCAGCTGCCCAGAGTCAGCTCCCCAGCAAGCACATTGCCGAGGGTCTGAGGAAAGACTCGGGGAGGACAAGCCTGTGCCCTGTCCAGTGGCAAGTCGCTCTTCCGTACCCGGCCTCTCCGCGTCCTGCTGGAGTTGTGGCAGGGCAGATTTCAGCAGGGCTTCAGCAGGAGAAGCACTCGGTACAGCCCAGGACTCCGCAGGTAGCAGCCACCCTGCTCGAAAGGGCTAGTTGTGCGCATTCTCCATCAACTCCCCTGGGGAGCGAGGGGGCAGGTGGTACGCATGCTCAGTTTTTTCAATGGAATTCCCTGTTTCTCATATTTTTTGCTGCTCATCACTGTTGACAAGTAAAAGTGACGATAGGTAAACCAGCAAGATGCCCAGGCGGCTCCAGCGGTGAAGATGAACAGGGTGGAAGGAGCCAATCCTGGGCAGGAACGTGGTAACCATGTTCATCCGCTCGGAGCAGAGGAGGCAGGGAGGCTGAGGATGAGAGGGCAGGAGGCAGAGGCTGAGGGTGAGAGGGCAGGAGGCAGAGGCCGGGTTGCCTCTTGGACTCTGTGGGCTCAAGGGCAATTCAAGATCATTCCTACTTGTGGAACCTCCCCCCTCCACTCCCAGCTGTCAGGATTTAAATAGCACATAGCTCCACCATTATCACATGCAGGGACAAGCCAGGGGAGAGGGGAGGGATCAGGAAAAACCAAACGTGTGGGAGGACAGGGGCTGCTGTCCCGAGGCTGCCCGAGGAAGCACCACAGACTGAGGATCAGGGCCCTTCTGGAACCTGGGAGTCCAAGGTCAGGGCGGTTTCCCCTGAGGCCCTCTCTTGGCATGTGGACGGCGTCTTCTCCCTGTGGCCTCACATCTCCACTCTGTCCAGCTGAGTTCAAGTCCCCGCCCCTTATCAGGAGCCCAGTCAGGCTGGGCACGGGCCCAGGTGGGCTTAATCCATCATCCTCACTTAAGCACCTGCAAAGGCTCTGCTTCCAGTTGTCACGGTCACAGGACCTGGGGCTGGATGGCCACATGTGGAGTGGGCACCATGCAAAGCATGACAAGGAGCCATGGAGACCAAGGTCAGGAGAGAAGCCAGAGCCCAGGACCCGTGGCCTGGCCCACGAAGGTGCCCCATGGCTCTCACACCTCGTCAGCTGCAGCAGGTCCTCTGGGAGTTGCCTGGGATGTGAAGCGTCCCCGAGGCTGGCCTTACTGGTGACAGTCTGCTCAGCGCCTCCAGCCTCAGAGCTTTCTGTGCTGCCTCCCCACGTCAAAGGGCTGCCCGCCAGCTGGCGGAAAGAACAGGGCAGCAGGAAAGGTGGCCGCGGGTTTTGTCACATGTGATGTGAGGAAGGACCTCAAAGGCAAGGAGGGAATGCCGGATGTGCAGCAGGGTAGTGGGGTGAGCGAGGACACGGACGCGCCCAGAACAGTGTCCCTTCGGGCTCTTCTCCTGTGCTGTGTCTGCACCAAGTCCAGATCCTTGGTCTGTGGTGTCCTTTGTCATGAGGGGGGTGCTCCCCTCTCGTTTCCAGGAAGGAGGCAGAAGACTGTCTCAGCTCTCATGTCCTGCGCTCAGCTGGAGACGGGGACCTGGGCTGCCACTCCTATTGCTTTCCACATGGACAACAGCAGCCGGGGCCTGTGAGCACGCCCGGCTCTGCCATCTTCCCACGGAGGGGACGCCGAGGCTCTCGGGTCTCAGAGGAGCAGGCCAGGCCCCGAGGGGCACCCCCACCTTCAGCTGCGGAGAGGCAGCGGGTGGGAGGGGGAGGGGTCGCGCTCTCTGTCACAGCAGATGGCAGGTGGACTACAGCTGGGGCAGGACAGACCGTAGGATGGCAGGGGACAGGTGCCCTTCAGTAGGGTGGACAGGCAAGGAGGGCCTGGCACAGGCTCAGGTGAGAGGAGGCCTTCCCTGGTAGCCAGGGCCACTCTCGGGGTGGTTCTCCTGGATGCGAGAGCTTTCTGTGCTTTAGCCCTCGGGACAGTAAGCCTGGGCCCTGCAGGGAAGCACTGCTTTGCCCTGTGCTTGCCCGAACCGCGAGCCGAGCCTCTCTGTGCTGCTAGTGACCTCGCCAGGCAGCTCGGTAGTGCGGGTGAGGACAATCCCTCACACAGAGGGGCTCTGTGGAGACCCCGCGGTTGTCTCCATCTGCTCTACAGTGATCCCAGGGCTTATGCTTCCCGGAAGCAATATGCTCATGCTGCGATGTTGTTGTTCATGAATTTCGCTTGGAAAGAAATGGAACTGAACTGGAAGCTCCCGCATCTATGGCCCCTGCTAGGGAAAACAAGGAGTGAAGGGGTGAGAACGACGCACCGGTTCCGGGCTCGCTAGCAGGACCTCTGCGGGAGTGGCGCACAGACCACAGAGACTTTAATCTGTTTTGTTTCTGGAGGGAAGGACAAAATAATCTCAGCAGTTCCTAATGCCATTTCCCCAGGGCCACACTGATGGAACCAGCATTGGGTGCTGGGCCACCAGGCTGATCATCCCGCCAGGGCACATGCAAACTCCTCCCCGGAATGTTCTGGAGGGTCTGGTGCTGGGCCTCCCTGGCTCCTGGTGTCCTGCCTGTGTCACTCACTCATCCCCAGGGCTGCACCGGCTCTGCACCTTCAGCCTCTGGCCTCTCACCTGCTTTCCCCAGGCCGTGCCGGGCTGTGCTCGTCACTGACTCGGCCCCGGTGGGCTAGCGTCTGTCTCATGGGCAGCACCTCACTGCCCAGGTCCAGCCGAGTGCCTTTCAGCGTTTGGCTGACTTCACTCCCACCCCGCCCCTGAGGTCCCCGGGGTCCCCCACTCTCAGGGTGGTTTGTGGCCCATGCGGCCCTCTGGAAGGTGAGCGTGCACTCTCCCCCTGCCCCTGCTGGACGTGGGGGGCGTGGCCCGGCCCCAGATCCTCCTTCCGGGGCTTCAGCCCTGACCTGAAGACAAGAGGGCTGCTGGTTGGCTGAGGCCGTGTGGGTGAAGACTGGACGCTCGGGGCTCCTTGTTTTGCAGCCTACTGTGTGCTCATCTGGGGACCGTCCTGTCCATGTCTCGAATTCATTCCTGGAGCCTGGGAGGACTCTGTGCTTCACACAGCCATGTCCGCAGACCAGGCTGTGCTTCCTGTGGGCTTCCACTGGGGAGTGGGCTGCTGTCGGGGCCGCTGGCCGCCTTCCTGTGCTGTAGCACATGCCTGAGGCGGTGGCTCAGCAAGAGCCTCCGTTCACACGGCACTGTCCTCCATGACCGGTTGGCCTCACTGCCCACCTCCTGGCCAGGGCCTGAAAAGAAAGGAGGAGACCACTGTTCCCTCGGGGTCAGTGACCCAGAGCCTGCCAGTGGCCCAGCTCCTAAAGTTCCACCACCTCCCCGCAAGCAGAAGCCCTGCTGTCAAAGCCACGTGCGTTACCCCCAATCTCCCAGCCCACAGCCCTGGTGCCTGCTGCCGAGGTGCGGCCCACGCCGACCCGAGGGCCACGGTCAGGAAGAAAGGCACAGACTGGAACTCCCCTGGGGAAGGCCTGCGCTTCCTGTTTTTCAGAAAGGGCTGAAACCCCTGCCTCGTCCCCACTCCCGTCCCTGTGGCTTGTGTGGTGTAAGCGCCCAGCTGAGAATCCACGCAGGGATTTCACATGAACCCTCCCCTGTTCCACTAAGGCTCTTGTGTCGGGGCCTCCCCGCCCTCCTCCAGTGGCCTGCGCAGGGAGGGGCGCACTGAGCCGTGGGTTCCGTGTAGGGGAAGCCCCTGCAGAGAGTGGCGCCAAGAGGCTGCAGGAGCAGCTCCACCACTGCTCCTCCCCTGCCAGCAGATGGTCTCTGAGGCCTGAGTCCACCGACCAGTGTTCTAGCTGATTGCAGTCTCACACTGGGGTGGGTTGGGATGGCGGGCGTGGGCACGGTCTTCCTCACTGAGCGGCCAGGTGGACCTGCCCGCCTAGAACCATGCTGGTCCTCACAGCAGCACCCAGGGTGATTTTGGGGTGGCCGACCTCCACCACAGGGTGCTCAACTCAGCCAGGCGTCCTGCTTCACACTGGGACCCCAGCCCCATGCAGGGGCGACCCCCAGGCCACCGCCTCTCGTTTCTGCAGTCCCACCATGGCCACCTCTGTCCTTCCAAGCTGAGGCCTGCTCTGGGCCTTCCGGTCCTGGGCCTGTGCTCACCTTTCCTGGGGGCCATCGGTCATTTCCAGGGCACCATCCATCTCAGCCTCCGGAGGGTTATGAGAGTCCAGAATCACCTCCACGTCTCTGGGCAGAGGGGCTGGCTGGGGAGGGCCACCTGGTGACAGTCCTTGCGCCTGGCTCATCGTCACCCGCTTGTCCCTTGCAGTGTTTCTCTGCTGCTTCCCTGCCATCTCCCTCCTGGGGCTCTTCCCACAGATCAACACCTTCTGTACTTTTCTCCTGGAGCAAATCGACATGCTGTTCTTCGGGGGTTCCGGTGAGTCCCTTTCTGCCCCTCCAGGAGGGTCTAAAGCTCACACAGGGCACAGTGTGGGCGGAGGACGAGCCTGGCTGGAGGGTGTGCTTCTTCCCGAGCTCTCCAGCTGCCCACTCTGGTCCTGTCAGGACCCCTCTGCATGGCTGCACAGCTTGGTTGAGTAAGGACAAGCAGAGAAGCAGGGAGGCCCGGATGCCCATGTTGGGTCAGCGTGGGCCTCAGGCCCTTCCTCAAGAGAGATCTGTGTGTGTGTGTGAGCATGTGCCTGCAAGATCTGGTGTGTGAGCGAGCCCGTGTGCAAGTCATCATGCATGTGTGTGTTGTGTGTCCCTGAGAGAAACCCGTGTCCCCCACCTGGGCTGCAGCTGCAGACTTGGGGAGGAACCCCAACGCTCCCCTCCTGAGCTCCTGAGCCTCCACGGGGCCAAGAGGGCAGGCACAGGACCACAGGCTACAGGCAGGATGAGGCGAACCCCAGCAGGGTCAGTGTGAAGCTCACATACCTCACACACGCACAGGCCTGGAGCCTGCTTGTCCACCCCGGGCCCCCCTTTCTTCTGCAGGAATCGCCCTCGTGGTCCTGCCTGGCCACCATAGGTCCACACGGGCCCACAAGCCCCCAGGAGCAGCACACAGGCTCCCCTGTGCCCCTCTGGGGTGCTCAGTTCAGGGTCGAGACCCCCTGTGCTGTGGCTGCCCCGTGCTCTCTGAGGGACCTGGGATCGTTCCGCCCGTTGGCAGGCGGCCTGAACCTGAGGGCCACGCCCTGCTTCCTGCACCCTCAGTCGGCTGCCAGCGTGGCCACTCTGCACAGGACCGTTGGTGTTTGTGTTCCAGCCGTTTCTGGGATAATGTCGGCTGTTTACAGCGTGGGCCGGAGCGTCTCCGCGGCTGCCCTGTTGCACGTCTTCTGCTTCAGTGCTGTGAAGGTAGGTGTGTGTCCTCGGGCCCCTGGCCTTGTCCCCCTTACGTCCACTCCATCCATGTATTTTAAGTGAACATTTTCTCCAATTACAAAAGAAATGGGGTCTGAGATCTGAGGGGTGCCAGGCCCTGCTGGACAAGGCCTCTGAGGTGTCAGGAGATAGGTAGTGACCCTGTCCAGCCTGGCTGTCCCCTGCAGATGTCTCTCTGCATCAGTCAGTGACACAGAGGGTTCTGTGTGACATGGTCAACACAACCCACAAGTTGACCTCCACTTCCTTCTGAAATGCCACTCCACTCACAGAAGGTGGGGGGTCAGCTGTGTGAAGCTAGGTGGACGCCAGAGCAGGAAGCCCAGGCTGCAGCCCAGCAAGCCCCAGATGATGGAAAACAAGATAAACCCTAACCAGACGAACAAGGAGTTGCATCATTGCTGAAATGCAGCTGTTGTCCATGCATGGTGCGGCCATGGTTATGTCCACATATGTGCATGACCCAGCTGTGGATCGTGTCCATGTGTGTGTGTGGCCCAGCTGCAGACCATGTCCACGTGTGTGTGTGACCTGGTGTGGATTGCGTCCGTGCCTCTCCTGAGCCTCCACGGGGCCAAGAGGGCAGGCACAGGCTGACCACAGGCTACAGGCAGGACGAGGCGAACCCCAACAAGGTCAGTGTGAAGCTCACATACCTCACACACGCACACGCCTGGAGCCTGCTTGTCCACCCCTCATGCTCTGTCTGTGATGGAATAATGGGGGTGGGGCTGTGGTGGGAGAGGTCTCCATCCATCTCCACGTCGGAAAGTCAGCAAGGAACACAGGAATGGAAAGTCAGGGACCAGCGAAGCATCCCAGTTTTGGAAACAGGGAGGTAAAGAGGTGAGAAGCGGAGGGGTGGCAGGTCGCAGCAGCGAGGTGGCAGGTCACAGCAGGCATGGAGTTGGCACCCGAGACTGGCGTGGGTCTGCGGGACTCAGGGCATGGTGCCCTGCCCCACCTACAGCAGCTCCACAGCGTGGCCAGAGCACCCTCCACGGGAAGAGAGTCAGCGGGGGGGACAGGTGCTTCTGGACTTGTAGATCCTGCATCCACCGTTTGAAACCACAGGAGTCCCACTGATGAAGTAAAAATCAAATGCAGGGCTGGGGACATAGCTCAGTTGGTAGAGTGCCTGCCTTGCAAGCACAAGGCCCTGGGTTCAAACCCCAGCACCGCAAAAAAAAAAAAAAGAAAAAAAAAAAAATCAAATGCAAAGGAGTAAATAAGTGCCCTGTGTCCCAGGGTGCTCCTAACAGCACAAGGGCAGCCAATGGCCTTTGTGGAGAGATTGGTTTAGAATCCCATGAAACTCTTCAACCTGTGGCAGAACTGTAACCATCCACGCCCCCCTGTGGAGGAGAAGGGCATCCATGCCTCTCTCCAGGTCACCCAGCTCGGTTCCTCGGTGGGAACCCAGGGGATCCCTCCCTCACCCCTCCCACCCCTCCTCGTGGGCCTTCCTCTCTGTCCTGAGCGGCCCACCTGTTCTGTGGGCCTGTCGTGAAGACCTCCCTTTATACAGTCCCAGGGCCCCAGGCATCTCATTCAGAAGAACCGAGTGTGTGTGAGCTCAGTACTTCCTCTGCTTCCAAGAACAGCTTTCCTCTGCCTCTTGGTGAGAGCACTGCCTTCAGCTTCAGCATTTTTGAATTGCAGGGTTTCCTTGCAAGAGACTCAGTACACGGCCTTTTGTGTCCCAGTGCTTATTTGTGGTGCTGGGAACGAAACCCAGGGTCTCACGCGTGCTAGACAAGCGCTCCACCCCTGAGCTACACCCCAGTCCAGCCATTCATTGATCTTGAAGGTCAGGTTCAAAATTCAACTTTAAAAATGTCCAGTTTGGTAAGTTTGATTGATACGTGTCATCTTGTGAAGGACCTGCCAGCTCCTCCAACCCAAGAAAGCCCCTCACACCCTGTAGATGGTCCCTTCTGACCTCTGGCCACCAGTGATCTGGTTTCTGTCCTTGAATGTCTTTGAAACCAGAAGCCTCGTCTGTCGAGGGATCATGACTACTTGTTGTGACTCACTGACTTCAGGAGCACAGTGAGGTCACTGGACGGTGCAGGGCCACATGAGCCATCACAGTCACAGGCAGAGCAGCTCCAGGGTCCACGTGTCCTTGGCAGGCGTCCTCCCTGCCCACGTGCGCTCACGTGTCCAGACCACTGGTGGTGTGGTAAGTTCTCCTCAGCCTCCTCGGTGCAGAAGCACAGCTGTCCAGTGCCCGATGCCGTGGTCATCTCTGAGGAGTGTGAGCTCTCAGGAGAGGACCCTCCTGTGGCGTCTCTGGGCCCTGGCTGAGGCCCAGCGTGCTGGAGCACAGGCGTAGGAAAGCCCACCAGGGGGGTTCTGCGTCACCCAGACCCAGCCACGCCTTCCTGACCTGTCGCCTCTGTTAAGTCACCTCTGCTCGTC
Organism: Glaucomys volans; assembly: GCA_020662805.1. NCBI lineage: Eukaryota > Metazoa > Chordata > Mammalia > Rodentia > Sciuridae > Glaucomys > Glaucomys volans. The sequence continues at coordinate 344,302 of JAJEJO010048131.1, forward strand.
CTGGTCTTTGACTCAGGTGAACCTGTGTCTCAGACTTCATGCTGTCGAGCAGCTGAAGCTCTTGATGTGAAAACACCTCAGTGATAGGCCAACTGAACCTGGGAGAGCAGAGTATCCGTCAGTCCGGAGGTTGCCCTCTGCGCGGGAGCCGCTCTGAGGCTTCCGGAGAAGGTGTGTGCTCTGAACACCCCTCCACCCACGAGCGGCTGCCGGACACCACCACCAGCTCGAACGCCATCCACAGGAGCGCACTCGAGAGGATTGCTCACGATCATTTCTGCCAGTTTCTTAGAGGGTATGGAAACGATAGAAGAATCTGGTATTGAAAGAGGTTTTTACCTGGTCAAGGGACAGGGGCTGCTCCTCCTTCCTGCAGTCTGACTCCATCCCCAAGAGACGTTGCTGACTGATCAAGGCCTTTTCTCACCATAGTGCCAGTGCCCGCTGCCCATAGCTGCCCTGGGACAAACACCCATTACTGTCCTGGGCTGAGTCTTTTGTTTGTGTCGTGCTCATTCTGAGCATGACGTGCTGGAGGGTGGATCAGAGTGAAGACTGATGCTGAACACACGGCGGCTCTGCGGTTGGAGAGGATGAGCCAGGCCCTGGGTCTGCCCAGCTCTCCAAGCAGCCTTGACACCAGCTGACACGCAGGCACTGGGGAAGCTCTGTTTCATCTCGAGGGGTTCCGTTTCTCTTGCTCGGTAGAACAAGCATCACTTGTGATAATGTAGTGTGTTGTAACAAAATCTTAATGTCCTTGCTGTATTTTGAAGCTGTATTTTGAAGTGCCTTTTGGAAAAAAAGAAGAGCAATTTGCATCTCTTCTCATTTGTAAGTCTCGAGTTCTTTAATGGTCCCAGATTGCCTCTCGACTCTGAGAGGCAGCACCTATTAAATACTGTGAATTGAGTGGATGTGGTTAGCAGATCTCAGGGGAGCCTTGGGAAGGAGGATGGAGCCTCAGCCCGGCCCCCCGGGCCCTGAGCTGGGATGCCGCCTCTTGTTTAACGATGCTTCTGTCTGGACCTCCATGCTTACTCTTTGCATCTTGGGAATCGATTCTCCCTTTCGTCTCTGCTGCAAGGTCATGGATCGCCCGGCCCTGTGAGCCACTTCCGCCTGCGGCCGTCTGGCCAGAACTCATTCTCTCTGGGTCTTGGCGGGTGTGTTTCTGGTTTTACGTGGGCCACCCAGCTGAAGTTGGTTGAGGGCCTCTGAGTTTATTTTGTCCTCTGGAATACGAAATCGGGAAGGAACACTTTATTCCTCGTTAATTTCACATTCTCTGGCTTATCCAAGCCAGGAGCAGGGAATGTATGAAGGGCTCCTCTCTGACTCCCTGTTGACAGGTGCGCAGACGGCTGGAGGAGCCTCGGTGGCTCATTAGCGGGCTTTCTATCTGGACGAGCCACGGTTCCTGTTCTGTGTTGTGCTCACAGAGAAATCCTGTTGTCCTGGAGGCCAGGGGATTGGAGACTGGAGGGCCTCGTTATTATGGCTTGTCCCAGGGTTTTCCTCACGCTCCACCAGGCACCAGAGGACGACATTCAAAACCTGAGGGGGGAACCCGAGCTCGGAGGTTCCCAGTGCCACTGTGGGACGCAGCCCCCTGGTCCAGCCTTTCCACTGTGTTAGGAAGTGGATGAGGGCCCGTAGCATGCTCCGCGCCACACCGGAGCTCAGGTCCCCAGCCTGTCCCTGGGGTTCTGCCTCCTGCGCCACCTCCCTACCACATCTCAAGCATAAGCGTCCAGGTCCGACCAGAGGACACTTCACCATGTGTAAGACCCTTTCCAGGCCGTGGCACCCAGATTCGTGGGACAGCTTCCCCAGTGCTTTCTCACAGCCTCTTGTTGTCCCCCAGGAGAGGGACAAAGAGGTGTCAGCGTTCCCACGTCTCAGCAGGGGACAACTTCTGCTGTTGGCCTGGGAGCACCCCCAGGCTGCACTGGCCTCTCCTAGTGTCGGATGGATGAGCAAAGCCGACCTCACGTGGGTGCTGCAGGTGAAGTGAAGGGAAGGGTGCTGTGCGGGAAGGTGCTCTCTGAGGGGTCTTGGTACGTGGCTGGGGGCCACGTCCTAGGGCTGCCAGCATTCTCCACCCCCGGTGCGCTGGGGTGCAGGCAGGGCCGGGAGATGAAGGCAGGTGGGCAGGGCCTGGGGGCAGCGCCCTGGGGATGAAGGGATGTGGCTCCTGTGGTTAGGTTACATCATCTGGCAAAAGTGAGGAGCTGCGGACACAGGCAGGAGCCCTAACCAGGCAGCTTGGCTGAAATTCAGTCTAATCTAAAAGGGAGGTTATCCTGGGTAGATCTGAGCTAGCAACAAGAGCCCTGTAAACAAGGGTCTGAAAGTCTAGGGGGCCAGGAGAAGCAGCCGAGGCCCTCAAGGAGGGACAGGACCATGTGGACATGGCCCTCGGAGAGGCTGCAGAAAAGCAGCACTGGAGCCTGCGAGGACTGCACACTGCTGACTGGGGACCTCGCCAGAGGACCCTCCTCTCAAATGGACCCCGAGGTCGAGGCAATGGGACCCCAGAGAACCCACCATGCTGGGCCCAGACTCCTGTCCCCCAAGACCGTGAGCTAACACCCCCATGTTGTAAGCCACGGAGTTTGGGGTGTTTGTTACCTGGCAGAAGGAAACTAATACAGAACATAACCTATTAACATCTGTAACAGATGCTCGTCATGACGACGGACGTGATGGCAGTGAAATGGATAGTAGTGGATTCGAAAATAAGACCCAAGTTCTGGCTCAGTTTTATTCACACTGCAGATCGCACTTTACGGCTGGAGTTGTGTCTCTTCACGGGCACAGAGGGCGAGACTCTGTCAGAAGTAGGTGCCGGGAAGGCCCAGGTCCGCGTCAGAGCGAGGCACTCGGCTCTTCCTCTGGGGTGCATAAAACCTGATCCCCAAATGCCTCTGTCCATGAAAGCACATGGATTCTCTAGAAGGAAAGCCTTTAACCTGATAGGAAAGGCCCACAGAGTGGGACCTGGACGTCACGTCCACTTAGAACCAGACGCTCGGCTGGTCCACTGTGAAGTCCATCTCGAGAGAGGTCTGAAACCCCTGGGAAACCGTGGAAGGAGACTCTTTGGGTGTGCTTCTCCCCGACCCGCCGCCCTGCAGGCACCCTCACCCAGAGTGACTCCCAAGTGTGCACAGACCCTCCGAGACCCCAGGCTGTGAAGCAGCTTCACTTCACCTCAGAGGAGCATTTCCACACCCGAGGGAGCTTCATGAAACGCACTTGTCAGTCCACACCGTTCCCAACATAGGCGCCCTGGAGACGCCCCTCAATGCGATCAGGGATGTTGAGGTTGAAGCAAACCCCTCGAGGTGTGTGCTTCGCTACGTGAGTGACAGATGGTTTCAAATCTGATCTCCCTGGAAATGGTGATGCGTTTGTGGGTCTGTGTACATCCGTGAGTGGGCCTCATAGACAGGTGGACAGAGGACGCCTCAAGGCTGAACCTGACCTGTCTGGAAGCAAAGAGCTCATTTCTTAAACCTAGTGATGCCGGTCGGTGCCTCTCCTGGCCCCAGCTCCCCCCAGAAGCAGTAGTGTGAGCTCGGAGCCCCGCAGCTGCACACCCTGCCCCAGACCTTCTGCTCTACAACCCTTCTCAGGTCACTTGGTCCCACAAGCTGATCTTCTTATCCAAATGCTAGTATTTCCTTCTCCATCTGCAAATAAAACTGAAAATGAAACATCCTCCAATGCATTTCCTGCAACACTGAAGCACTGTCTGGCTCCTCCAGTCCTGTGGCCAGGGGATGCCCTGGGCCGTCCATTGGAGGCACCTGGGCCAGGAGAGAAGCCCCACCCGGGAGTGGCCAGGATGGGGGAACAGAGGGACGGCAGTGGTCCCCCGCCCACCCCTGGATTCCTGCGAGAGCCCTCCGTGGGGTTCCTTCACGCCCAGCTTGTTGGCTTGGCGGTGTGTGGGGGTGTGTCGATGAACGGACACAGGGAAGGAGGCCGCAGCAGCACACCTGCCCCCTTCCGCCTCTTGGGCAGGCTGTGTCCCTGCTCTCCAGCGTCCCTAGTCAGCCAGCTGCCTCTCGTTTGCGAGGCGGGTGCCTGGAGCACTGAGCTTTAGCCAACACTGCATGTGGCTCTGCCCCTTGGGCAAGTCCCCTCCCTTCTTCCGTCTCCTGGCTTGCTGGTCATTTGAGGGGTGCGACAATTCACTCGCTCATTTTCCTTGAAGGGGGCGTGGTTTTGAGGATGTTGGCACTCAGCACACAAGGGATCCTGCGTGTTTACATCCCGTGGTCTCTCTGCCCTTGCTTCCTGAGGGTCCACCTCCTGTGAGATACGAGGGTGTGTATGTGTGTGCGCACGTGCACACTTCTGCAGAATGAATGCAGAGTCGAGGACCTTTCCTGGAGAGCCCCAGGAGGTCTGGTGTCTGCCTGTGCCATCTCTCGGGCTCAGGCCTCGAGCCATGTGAAGCCTGCGCCTGGGCCACACCACGGAAACTGACACCCAGCACCCGGCTCCTCGCCGTGCACCCTGCAGTCCCCTTTCCTGAAGCAGTCCACCTTCGGGTCACTTGGGTTCCACCCTGTTGAAAGACCCTAGTGACCGCACGCAGGCCCGACCCCTCCCAACGCAGGACACACCCCAGGAGGGCAGCAGCTGGAGGTGATCAGTGAGCAGTGTCCAGCAGCTTGCCACCACAGCGGTCCCACCCAGCGAGGTGGGTCACATTGGTAGGAGAGTTCCTGTCCCCACCTGGACAGCCCCGTGTGGAGCCCAGTAAACACGGGTGTGTGGCTGCTGCCGGGACACAGGGTTCCACAGTGAACTTTTAAAGATAAGTGGACAGAATACATCCCCCCAGGACCTGTGGGCGAGGGCAGCACACACCTCGGTGGCTCCGAGGTGCAGTGGAGTTGGAAAGCCCGTGACCTGGAGGCGTGGTGGCCGCCATGTGGTCCCCGCACACCTGCATCAGTGGCAGTGCTGGCACAGGCAGACCCTCGCAGGGCACAGGGCTCCTGCCCACCTTCCTGCGGCGTGTCTGACACCCAGCGAGTCTCGTGCCTGTCGTGGGGCTAAGGCTGCATCGCCTGCGTTTCCCCTCTGCTGGGCAGGGCCATCTGTGGTGGCAGGAGCGGCGGGTGGGGGGTGGCACTGGAGTTCAGTCCCCAACGCGCTGCTCAGGCCGTCCACTGTCCTTCCCCAGGAGCCCTGGAGCACGCAGCACATCCCAGCACTGTTCTCCGCCTTCTGCGGCCTGCTGGTGGCGCTGTCCTACCATCTGAGCCGGCAGAGCAGTGACCCCACGGTGCTCCTGTGAGTTCCCTGCTTGGTGACCCCATTTAGGAGGGAGGCAGCCCACAGCTGCCTGGGCGCCCTGGACACTTGCTGTTGGGGAGCTGGACCAGGGTGGGCACGGTGCAGTGCCAACTGAAGCTGAAGGGAGGGTGTCCTGCCAGTCCACCCCCTTTGCTGTCCTGCGTGGGGCTGTGTGCACACTGGGAGAACAGAGGGCTGGCCCTGTCCAGGGCCACCAGGACCTCCCTCGGTGAGCCTCTGAGAAGCCCCAGCGAGCCCTCCTGGAGGCACTCTGAGCATCAGAACTGGATGGACGGCCCTGAGGAGGCTGCTCTTGCTCCCTCGCCCCCGTGTCAGGGTGAGCTGGGTTTCCAAGTGTGTGGGATCAGGACGCCCCCCGAGATGCTGCACAGAGCCTCAGGTATCGGAGGTGCACCTGGCACAGTTGGCACGCTGACCTAGGCTCTGGCTCAGGGTGGCTCTTCTGGGGGCTGGAGGCCACGATCTGAGGCTGACAGGTGGGTGGAGATGACAGGTATGAGACAGTGGCCCCCCGAGGCACACGGGGTTGGCGTGGGTTTTGGTGTCAGAGGTGCGACTGGAGTGAGGGCCTGGCTGGCATGTTCCGAAGGGAAGCCAGGCAGGCGGCAGAAACAGCCCCACTGCGCCAGGCGCCAGTGCCCGGGGTGGGGGACTCAGCTGCCCCAGGAGGAAGTCTGCTTTGGGGTCACTGATCTGCTAGCGAGGGCACCTGCTTGTCCCTCGTGGGTGTGAGGTCTTGGGGGGTCTTGGGGGACTTGTGTACCTCACGCAGGGTCCCAGATGTGCCTTTTAAAAATTAAACCTGTGTGTTTTTCCATTCTCAGGTCTTTTATTCAATGCAAATTATTCCCTAAACTTTTACATCAAGCTCTGGAAGAGTCACCCTCAGACCCTCTCCCCCAGAAGATGAAGGACTCGGTGGTGAGAGCTCTGCGTCGTGTGTTGGGGAGGGCCCCCTGGTCAGCAGGGCTGGGCTCTGTCACAGGCCACAGAGGGGCTGCGGCAGGAAGAGGTGCCAGTGTCAGACCAGACCTGCACTCGCCAGCGCCTTGGCTGCCAGGTGGGGAGCTCTGAGGCACCTGGGGGATGCTGTCCCCGTGGCCCCAGGTCCCCTGAGGTCCTTGGTGGCAGCAGCCCCCTAGAGAGTCCCATGAACCTTTCCATTGATTCTGCCCACTGCTGGCTCCAAACAGCAGGGCTCTGTGCCCATATGGTGGGTTCTCAGACTCAGCGGGAACGCCCCCGCCCTCTCCTGCAGCACGCCTCGGCCCCTCGCTCAGCCGGAGCACTCTTCCCAGGCCTTTGGAGTCCCTACTGGCGTCCACACAGCCGGGTGGGCCCTGGGCTCAGGATTGCAGTGTGGTGCAGTCTGAAGGGAGTAACTGACCTGGCTGGGAGAGGAGGGGGGCGAGAGGGAAGGAGGATCCCAGGCAGCAGGACCGTGACAGTCTTCCCTGTGGACGGCTCTGGGCGGCATGAGCCACCCCAGTGTCAGCTTCCGTCAGTTCTTGGGGGCGATGCTCACTGACGGTGCAGGCTCCCTCCACTGAGAGCAGAGCCTGGGCAGCTGGCTGCCGTTCCTGCCCTCTCTGTGGTTTAGGAAAAGCAGCCGGTGGTCAGACACAGCCAGGAACTGCACCTCGAGTGTCTCAGTGTCCACGGCGCCTGACACACTGGGTGCCCCAGACACTCGGCTGAACTCACAGGAGTCAATGGCACACAGGACTCACGGCCACTAGGACCACATTCTGACAAATGTGTACTCACTTAGAGGGGTCACAACTCAAGCTAGAGCATTCAGGATTCCGTGTCACCTCCAGTGAATCAAGGGACACTTCACTGAATGAGAGAGGAAGGTGTTGTTGGTTAGTTTTCAAAGCAGAGACGCTTTCAGAGGAGAGCAGGAGGCGACTCTGCTAGGGCTGACATGGTGGCAGCCAGAAAGGGAGATGTGCTGACCCCAAGGGCCTAGAGACGGGCCCCGAGTCTCCCCATACCCCCAAGTCTCCCGATTTCACAGCTAACGAAGATGCCTCTCCATTTTCTGATTTATTGCAGTAAAAGTAAGGTATGAGTTGCAAAGAAACATGATGAGGAATTTGCCTGGTGACGCTGACAGTGCTTCATCAGTGTGGTTTGGTGTGGTGGCCGGGTGGCCTTACTTGGTCCTCATACCCAATGACAGCTCTCGCAGACGCAGAGTGTGGCTGGCTGGGCGACTCACTGGGACGTGTGCTCACGTCTCTGAACGGCTCTGATCTAGTCCTAGTATCTCAGTGGGACCATCGGCGTCGGCGCTCTGGGTGGCAGCGTGCTCCCTCCGCCACAGCGAGAGTGCACCGCGCCCCTGCTCCTGGTCTCGGAGGTGCTCCTGTCTTCCCTGCCCCTTACTCCCCCGGGAGCCTCTCAGACTGCAGTTTTCTGGCCTTCCTTTGATTCATTTGTCAGTGAGGACCTGGTGGCCTGCGTTCCAACCAGAATGTCCACTGTGATCCACAGACGGCACCCGAGGAACCGCTGATCCAGGCAGAGCTCCACCAGTGGGCTTGTGGGTTTCCACTCGAGCAAGATGAGTTGTGCACATGAGGCTTATTTCCAAATGTCACAGTTAAGACAGGCCTGACCCCCACTAGGCCTGGGTCACCCACAGGCCCTTTGTACAGCCTTGGCCTCACCCTCTTGTCCACTCACAAGGGTGTCCTGTTTAGATGTGTTACTTCCACTGCATCCATCTTCCACAGTTCCTAGGGTACAGACATTTCTTTAAACACTCCCAACTTGCATGTGTGAAGCTCGACCATCAGAGGAATGCTTCAGCTCCTCCTGGGCCTCTGGCTGCAGCTGCCAGCTTCCTGGGCCCACGCTGTGCAGACCTGCTGGGCATGGAGATGGACAGCTGGGCTTCACCTTCCAGGCAGCATGAAGTACCAGGAAAATGCCACCACAAACTTAAAACGTTCAACATACTAATGGGGAAGAACTTCTAGTCCAGCACGCGCCCACGCAGCTGGAAATAGAGACAAAAGCAGTATGATTACTGAAGATCGTCTCAGAAGTCCTGGCCAGGGTAAGGCCGGGCCTGGAGAGGAAAATGTGGATGACCCCATCACACGCAGAGTCACCTGCGGGAGCAAGAGGATTCAGAAACACCTCCAGAGGAGAAAACTAGAAAACCAAGACCACCTTAACGTGAGTAGAAAATCCCTGGAAATGAGATGGAAGCATGATCTGACTCACAAGCACGCAACCCTGTGACCCGATGGGTGAGATCTCACCTGGCAGCGTCACAAACACAGCCACAGCCACTCTTAAAAGGAAATGAAGTTCCAGACAAGCGCCTGTCATAGCTGGATTGTCAACAGGAAAGCCGAGGGTGATCAAATGCCGATTCTTCTTGAGTAAATTTATAGGTTTAATACTGTTCAAAATGGTTCTGAAGGAGTTATGTTCACAGCGCTGGGAAATGACTCCAAGGTTTGTTTAGAAGACGAGCTGTTAATGGTTTAACAAAACTCGAAGGAGAACAAGAAAAAGAACTAGCACTTTTGAGATTTAAGAGTATATTATAAACACTGAATAATGAGAACAAAATATGAGACCCTTTCAAGTTTAGAGAATGGGATTAGTGGATCAGGACAACACAGAAAGGAGGCAAATTGTAAGAACGTCATATGGAGAATAATGTCACCGTCGGGACTGATCACTCAGTGCATGGCTTTCAGCAGTGGGAGAGAGAAGGGAGTTTTATGAGCTGATCCCTCAGCAGAGACCAATGCAAGTCAGAGAGGGATAAAGAGTCCAGGAAGAGGAGGGGAGGGAGGGGAGCACAGTGGGCCTTTCCATTTCTGGTGTTATGACAGAAAAATCGACACCAAACTCTGCTGATCAGAAACAAAACTTCTAAACAGACTGGAAAACTCTCCTTAAATGGAACAAATAACTGACAAAATAATAAGGAGCTGCTAGGTAGGAATTAAACCACATACCTGGGGAGGCGGGCAGGAGGGGCTCAGGCCGCCATGGTGGGTCATTCAATGCCAGACCACCCATCGCCAGGCTGGACACACACAGCCTCACTGTGGGGCGCTCAGGTGGGACAGAGAGGAAGGCAGTCAGCTCTGTCATCCTCGGCACCAGGGGACCCAGGGAGACTGGCCTCCATGCTGAGCAAGCCCTCAGGACTCCTGGGAAGCTGGGACTTTCAGGGGTTTGCAGTGCACCTTGGATGGCACAAAACCCCTCGATTTATGAACTGAGTTGAAAGTGGTTTCAGCTGGAAATGCCTCGTGGAGGAAAGACATGAGTCCCACTGGACTGTTCTCTGGGCCTGTGTTTCCAGAGTCGATTTCCTAAGAAAACCAGTAGCTCACAGCACAAATTTGAAAGTATACAGGGAAACAAGGAACCAGCAAAATGAGGTCTAAAATAACTGCAGATTTTGGAAGTATCAAACATGAATTTTGAAATAACTGTACCTACTATGCTTAAAGAAGTAAGCATTTAAAAGCTTTAAACTTTATTGACAATAGGAAATAGTAAAAGTGAAAGAGTCAAATGGAGCTTCCTACATGAACAAACAAATAGATAAAACAAATGAAGGTAACAAAAGACAACTCTCCCACCCCAAGGAGATTAGACACCTCTGAAGAGACAATCAGTGAACTGAAGGATAAAAAGAGGGAAATTTCCAGAGTGCAACTCTGACAGACAGAAACTGGGAAATACCAAAGAGGAATGAAGAGCGTTCAAGACCTACCATGTCTGATCGGAACTCCCGGAAAAACAGAGACAGGAGTCTAATCCATGTGTGAGGCGACAACGTTGGAGGACTTGCCAGAATGGGTGGAAGACACTGATGTAGGAACTAGGGACCCCTGAGTCTCAGGCAGGTAGACTGAGGAAGAAAGAATCCATACCAGACCAGCCTCAGTGGAACTGCAGTGCACCAGGGTGCAGACCACCCCACAGAGGAAAGCAAAGCCAACAGAAGCACTCAATGAGCCCCCTTACCACCAGCACCATGAAGCCAGAGGACAGGCTTTTTGTATTTAATGTTTTGTGAAGAAAGTAACTGCCATGTTAAATTTTATACTCAGCGAAAATACCTTTCAAAGATGAAGACAAAATAAAAATATTTTAGACAAACCAAAACTGATACATATATATTTTTTTCAGGTTTTTTTTTTTGAGGGGTGGGGAGGGTTGGAGATTGAACCCAGGGGCTCTTAACCACTGAGTCTCATTTCCAGCCCATTTGTTTCTATTTCTTTATTTTGAGACAGGACCTTGCCAGATTGCTGAGGCTGGCTTTAAACTTGCAGTCTTCCTGCCTCAGCCTCCTCAGTTGCCAGGATGCCAAGTGTGTGCCACTAAGTCCAGCTAAAAGTTGAGATATATTCAGAAGGACATTTTTCAGCAGAACGGGATCTCAAATGGAAGGTCTACTATGCAAGAATGAATAAAGAGGGAAGCAGGAAGAAGGCAGATCTACACAAATATTAACCACACACACACACACAAAATCGCAAGAGTATGATTGTCCTAAAAACCAGAACAAATGTCTACCCAGAAGTGAATAAACATGCCGGTATACCTATACAAAGGAATGTTACTTAGCAATGAAAAGGAATGAACTATTAGTATAGATGAAACTCAGAATAATGGCATTCAATGAAAGAAACCAGACCAAATGGGAATATATAATTCAATGCTTGAAAATGAGAAAAAAAGGAAAAAAAAACACCTGTGCTGATGGAGTGGACCTGTGGCCCCGAGGACACAGTGATCAAATGGGGGCAACAGAGGAAATGGGAGCACGCTGGATGTGCTTGTTACCTTAATTCTGGTGATGATTGGCGAGGTACCCACATGTCAGAACTCTACACACAGCAACATTGGGATTGTGTCCATGTCCCTCAGTAAAGCTGCTCCAGGCCCTATACAGGGAGGGGTGGGTGGAGGAACATGGCAATGCCCAGGAGCAGCCGGTGACAGCTCGTATTGGTTCACAGGGCCCTCACGGACCCGGCAGAAGCCCCAGGGGCTCCCAGTGATCATGCCACTGTGGGGAACCAGCAGGCATGCCAGCTCCTCTGCTCTGCTCTGGGGACACAGGAGCGCCTGGCCCAGCAGCTGTCCTGGTGGCTGCTCTCCCATTCACAAGCAGGATTGGTCAATGGAAGACGACACAATTTTAAGTCAAAATACCTGGAAAAAGTCTAAGCTTCCCTTGGAATCAGTGATTTTTAAACAACATAACACCACGTCACTGAAAAATTAGAAAAGCAGTAGCTTATCCACACAGCCGAAAGACAGACTCACAGGACTCTCAGGGCCTGGCCTGCCCGTGCACAGGATGGAGCATGCACGGCTCCTGGCCATTCAGGAGAGTGAAACTGTGGGGGAAACCTCTGATGACAAAGGTTTCATGGATTCAGAATTAAAAGCCAGCTATTTTCCATGCTCCACAATCAGTGTGCCCTTATGCAGAATAAAGCTGATATAAACTCTAACCGCGGGTCCTCCCTTGGCAACACTGGACGTCAGCTGTAAACTTGTGGGAGGAAATTCAGAACCACCGCAGCAGGTGCTGGACAAACCCACGTGGCTCATGCATCCTTCCTGCACTGCCAGTTCATCTACGTGGGTCCTGTGGTCGCTGGCCACAGATGGCCAGGTCCTGTTGGCCCCTTTAGTGTCATCTGGGTCATTCCAGGCTCTGGGCGTCCACATAGGCAGCCAGCCAGCATCGCAGCAGGCAGGCAGCTCCACGTTTCAGATAAAAATCCGAAAGGAAAGAGGAGACAGGGGTGTGTCTTCCCAGCAGACAGCATCCCAAACCAGAATTCCAGAAGCATGGCTCCCTTTCAGCCAAAGGCAGGGGCACGAAGGCATCGATGGCTTCAGAACTTTCGGAAAACTGCACGATGACTAAAGTCATCAGTAATTATGCGTCATAACCAACCTGGAGTGAGTCCACGGCCCCTTCCGTCCTTTTTAACCTGCTGTCAGCAATGCCATGGCCCGTGAGGTGCCCTGGCGTCTCCACACTGGGGCTGGCTTTGCTCTCCCCCGGCTCCTGCGCAGGCCCCGGTGGTGTGTGGAGAGGCATTCCCAAGTTACTGAACACTTCCTCGTCGGTATGCGGTGTGTGCATACTACATGCTCATTTAAACTATTTGGAAGTAGCCTCTTCTCCGCCTGACTGGTGAAGTGAAACGTGAACTCTGGTCTGGTTTAAATGGTGAGAAACGTGTCGGGGGCTTCTGCTCGGCACGCCCAGGCTGTGGGCGTGTGGAAACCCGGGTCACCCTAAGACCCAGTAGTGCCTGTTGACACCTGGTCACCTTTGCAGACCTCACTAACCTGAGTCCTAGGGCTCTCTGGACGTCCTGTGTCCCGTGTGTGTTTGGAAGTGGCCTGCGCCCCCAGGGTGCACACACCTGCCTGCTTTGCCTGGTCGGCACGAGTGTACTCACCTCCAGGTGCGTTCCTTTCCCCACCCCCACCACCTTGTTCCCCCAGCAGGAGTGGGTGAATGCACTGGTGACGGGCCTGGTCAGGGCAGGCCAGCAGGTGACGGCCGGAAGGGCCACACCAGGCCCACAGCCACTGTCGACTACCTGGCTGCCCAAGAGGATGGGGGCGTGGACCTGACTGCTGGTCTTCTCCTTGCAGAGGGACGTCCTGAGGTCGGACCTCGTCGTCTGCTCTGTGGCCGCCGTCCTCTCCTTCGCAGTCAGTGCCAGCACCGTGTTCCTGTCCTTGAGAGTAGGTGTCCCTGGGCTCTGGGCTGCTTCGGAGTGGAGGGCACGGGCAGGTAGATGAGCCAAGGAAGCAAAGTGCCCCTCGAGAGGGTGGAGCTGGCCTCAGGCCCTGAGCAGAGGTGTCCAGGAGGTGACCTGGTGCCCACTGCAGGGACTTCCATGGGCTCCCTCCACTGTGGAGGGTTCTGCCTGCAGAAGCGATGGTGCACCTCCTGGAGGCCACCTGTGCCCGTTAGTGGCGGGCAGCAGCTGGCACACGTCCCTGCCATGTGGGGGTCAGAGCCTGAGGGACGCCTGGGATGTGACCTTCAGTGAGAGTAAACAGCAGAGGCCCGGGTGGGCGTTCTGGCCCCACAGTCACCGTCCCTGTGTGAAGCCCTGGGCATTCGTGAGCCTCCTTTCAAAGAGGAATTCGTGGGTGGACTCGCTACTGCCCCCTCTCCATCTAAGGAAGCTGAGGACGGGCTCCCCGGGGGTGGTCGGGCCTCTCGACACCGCGCAGGCTTGCTGTGCGCCCGGGGCCTCAGCGCAGGACCTGTTCCACGGCGTGTGGAAGGAGGTCCAGAGGCTCGCTGCGCGCCGGGGCTGCGGTGGCTCCAGAGGGAAAGGGCAGGGCGGGCTCTGCTGCCCGCTCGGCCCCGCTGAGCGGCCCGCCCTCCCCAGCCCTTCCTCAGCGTGGCGCTGTTCGTGCTGGCCGGCGCCGTGGGGCTCCTCACGCACCACCTGCTCCCTCAGCTCCGCAAGCACCACCCCTGGATGTGGATCTCCCACCCTGTGCTCAAGAGCAAGGAGTACCAGCAGCGGGAAGTGAGAGGTCAGTGCGCGGCCCTCCCAGCAGCAGGGTGGTGGGCACACTGACCGGGAACGTGCGCGGCTGTGCGCATGCGCTTCGCCACAGACCCGCGCAGGGCAACCTGCGAACAGCGCACGTGCGCATTTCCCCACCACAAAGACGCCGAGGGGCGGGCGAGCCTCGCAGCGCAGGCTGTGAGGCGTCCTGGCCACCGGATGGGCAGGGTTGAGGCAGCGCGAACTGGAAGTGAGTCTGGTTAAAATGCGCATCGGTTAATGGTTGGGAGAACTCAGCTGTCACTCAGACCTGCAGAGGGTGCTTCCCGGGCACATGCACCGGGGGCGGAGCGGCCGGGCCTTCAGGGGCGGCTACACAGGGGCTGCAGCTCGGACTGGCCGCTCGCTGTCAGCCCAGGACCTGGAGTTTCCAGTCACGTCCCTGGTCCCCTAGACTGTCTGTGGTTGATGGACCCAGCAACTCCTGGGGGGGCACCAGCCTGGTGACCACGCTTCAGAGCTGAGGTGAGGAGCAGGTCTCTTCCCGGTAGGAAGTCTCCCAGGTGTCCCCAGAGGTCTCCTGCTCCGCCATTCCTGGCTCTGTGCTTGAATAGCTGCAGAGAGACCGACTCCTTCCTTCCCACCTCTGAGCCATCAGAGCTGCGGAACTCAGATCGTAGGTTCTGTCCAGCGCTGCCCAGTCTGCAGAACCCTTTAACATCTGGCCACTTCCTGGTTGTGAAGGGTATTGCCCACTTGTCCCTACACCCAGGCACAGGTGTGTGAGGCTGGCCAGGTTACAGACTCACAGGAAGGTGCCAGCCAGGTCTGGCATCAGCAGCCTCCAGGGACTCGGGCACAGAGGAAGGAGGGGAGAGGATAAAAATAATGATACAGAGATAGCTCTGGGGTACAGAGCAGGTGGAGAGCGGGTCTCCCAGGCACTCACCTGGGCAGGTGCCAGAGCTGCCTTCATTGAACAGCTGTGTGGGAAACAGGATGGTCGGGCAAAGAGATGTGGTCTCCCACATCTCAGCTCAGCACAGGGTAGAGCTGTGGGCGCACTGTCCTTCCCTCGGAGACTTAGGTTCTCAGCCACAAAATGAAGGCCCAGCTGTAAAAGGTTCTGTTCAATGTTCCATGCAAAGTTAAGTGCTACTTGAACAAAATTTATTATCCTTGTTATAGAACCTGGAAGTTGCTTTCAGAGTGGGAGCCTCTGCCTCCCCTATGCCTGGGCCCCAATTGGCTCAGCACCTGTCTACACCTCCACCTGTGCCTGCACCAGTGTGTAGACCTTGACCCAGACCCAGAGCCGGCCTGTACCTTCACCTACACCTGTATTTATAATGCATATTTAAATGCCTTAGGGGAGGAAAGAGAACCTGTCAAGTTGAAGTGAAGGAAAACCAGGCAGATTTGGCCTGGGCTTCCCTTACGAAGCAGCTCCAAGTGTGGAATTCAACATGGAAAGATAAGAGGGGGCAGTTAACCTCTCGGCGTGTCTCTCTCTCTCTCTCTGTCTCTCTCCCCCCCCACCCTCCTCCCTCCCTTTCTTTCTTGTTTTTTTCTCCCCTAAATATTAAAGAGCTCAGTTTATTTATTTATTTAGGTACTGAGGATTGAACCCATGTATGCTTAACCACTGAGTCACATCCCCAGCCCTATTTTTTATTTTGTGACAGGGTCCCCGTAAGATACTTAGGACCTTGTTAAGTTGCTGAGGCTGACCTTGAACTTGTGATCTTCCTGCCTCAAGCTCCTGAGTTGCTGGGATTACAGGCATGTGCCACCTTGCCCATAGAGCTCAGTCTATTTTGGAACCTTTAGCTATTTTAAGCCTGGCAACCTTTTTAGTGCAAGATTCAAGAACAAGTGGAGTGAGTGTGTTTCTGGGTCTGACCTTCCCTTTCCAAGGGCAGGTGGGTGGGCGGGCACTCTGGGCCTTCATGGGTCCCAGGGAAGCAGCTGGGCGATGGACCTGCTTGCTCACAGGGCTCAGGCAGAGGCTGTGGGTCATTTCCCACTGCCTGCGTCAGCTGTTTGTAGGCAGCCTCAAGTCTTGCCAAGAATCACAGGTTTGACAAATGAGGCCTGTAATGAAAAGCAGGTTCCATTCAAAATTATGTGTGTTGGCAGGAAAATCCAAACACGCAAGCTATGAACTGCGGTTACGTTAGGAGCTGTAGGCTGTTACCACTGCGACCTTCCTGACCCAGTGGCTGGCGCTCCTCCTGGCCCCCCTTCATATCTCCCGCAAGCAACACAAACGCCCAGGAAGCTCAGGCTGGTCACGTGACTTTTCATGTGAAAGCTGTGCCCAGATCTTCTTTTTCATAGGAGCACAGAATACTGCCCCTGGCAAGGAGGAAAGGGCAGGGCAGGGCAGTGAGCACGTGGCTGTCCCTGGACACCAGGACTGCCAGACATCACTGCCTGAGAGCAGAGCCCTAGAACTGGTCCAGCAGCAGACATTGCTAATCGATTGCCATTGGTGTGTAAGGTGGTGTGCACCATGGGTCTAGGGCTAATCCAGCCCACTGTTCCCAATAAGCAGAAGTGGAAGCCCGGGGAGTCCAGGAATAGAACTTAGGTCTTTTGGGTTTGTGGCCAGTAAGCGGCAAGCATGCAGGCTGTGGGCCAGGCTGGTCTCCTGCTGCTCCGTGTGGCGGGCAGGGTGGGCACAACCCCAACTGGCTCCGGGGCTGTTTTGCACTGTGGGTGCCCAGAAGAGCCATGTGGCTGCACTGCTGCAACTCCTGCGACACCCGACAGGCGTCCTGACCCTACGGGCCCTTGCTGGGCGAAGCCGACTCCCCCGACACACGGCACTCTCATGGGCCTCTCCTCGCCATTCCTGGTGTGGGATACTGTCCCCCTGCTTCCCCAGACTGAAGCCAGCTGCTGGTCCTGCAGGCCTCTGTCCCAAACCAGTCCCTGCAGGTGCACTTCCCAGAGCACTCACCTGTCCCGCTTCCCATGCTCCGGAGCCTTCCTTCTGGACAGTCCATCGCCTGCCACTGCCCGTGTCTAAGAGCTTGGCCAGCTCCAGGCCTGCCCTCATGCCTGAGCCAACCCGCCAGAGCCCCGGCCATGCCTGAGCAGACAAGGCCCGGGTCTGCCTGCCAGACCGTATTTAATCTAAATACCAGCACTCCACACTCACGGGGACAAATCTAGGCCTGGGGCCGGTCCCCTTTCAGTTCCCACCTGTCTACCTGCCTCAGGTGTGTCTTCTGCTGGAACGTGGAGGTGTCAGATTGGCTGTGATCAAACAGAGTGGAGCCTGTCAGCTGGAGCCGATGGCTCTAATTAGGACATTGTTTCATCTGCTCGCTGGTGACATTTGAGGCCTCAGCCCATCCTAGGCCCTATGTGCCTTTCACCTCTGTCTGGCCATGAGAGAAGAGGTCAGGCTTGGTACGGGTCAGCAGCCGGAGGGCCGCAGCTGAGAGCAGCGGTGAGTGTGTGGTCACCCTCACAGAGCCAAAGCTGCCGAGCTTCCGCCTCCAAGGGGGTGGTGCTGGACGAGCCAGGGTGGACCACACTGCAGACCACGGCCTGCTAGTCCAGCGTGAACCTAAGAGACCAAAGCTAGAGGAGCTCTGTAGTTTTTAAAAACACAGCAAGCTGATCTCCATGAACTCTGAGGAGGATCCAGGCCAGTGACTTCCTGGATTGCCGCCTGCCGTAGGAGTAAAATTCTGATCTGTTTGAAAATTCGTTTTATCTAAGAGCTTTCCAAAGGAAGGGCATTCCTTCAAGAAATGAATAATGGGGTTGGGGCACATGTTCATGTGTCCCCTTGGTACTATCTCCATAGTGTTATAATAATTGGCTTTTAAGACTTCAAGGAAAGTGGTAAGTGATCTGATCTGGTGACCGGGCTTTGCCAAGAGTGTGGGTTTTAATGGAGCCGAGAGAGCCCAGGAATGAGCATGTTACTGTAGGGCACACAGCACTTGTTCATTCAGGAAGTAGTCATCAGGTCCCCACCTGATGCCACCCTGGGAACAGTGACACAGAATGACCACAGCTATCCCTGGCATCTAGGAGCTGACCATCAGGGGAAGGCCCAGGGCCCAGCCGCAGTGGGAGGGCTCTTCTGCTGGGCTCAGGGACGTGCAGCGTGCAATGGAGACAGGAGGCCTCAGGGCTGGGGTGCTGGCCATTGATGCAGCCTTTCCAGGCTGGTGGGAATGCGTGCAAAGCAGAAGGTGTATGGAGTTAATGTAGCCAAATGTAGGATTAGTGCCTGGCGCACAGTAGGTATCTGGGAAATATTGGTTGAATGAACAGATGAACGACTAGTGCTTTTCAGATTCCCTGAAGGAAGGTTCCCTGCGGGCTGAGTGGACAGGGAATCCTCTGGAGGTGGGGGTGGGTCGAAGGACTCAGGTGCGCCTCTCTGTGACTGTGACCAAAAGCTCACGTTGCTGAAGCTTGTTGTAATTTGGGGTACATTAGGACACACGAATAGAGGATCACGTAAGTCATAAAACACCTCAACTGAAAAATTCATTAAAATTATAATTTGAAAAAATCCGCTAATTCACCAGTGAGTCCCAAATTTGTAATTTGCCAATGAGATTTTGCAGTCTTGTCAATCAGTTTACAGAAGGACTGGTTTCTGCATGTAATGGACATGGTTCTGAGAGAGAGCGCTTTCTCTAATTTTCTTTTTAAATTTTTCATTTAAAAAATACATTAGCTATTTCATCAAAGTAATAGATAGTGTTAGAAATCAAGTGGAACAGGCTGAGCCTGGTGGCCCACGCCTGTAATCCCAGCAGCTCCGG
Source organism: Glaucomys volans (assembly GCA_020662805.1). Taxonomy (NCBI): domain Eukaryota; kingdom Metazoa; phylum Chordata; class Mammalia; order Rodentia; family Sciuridae; genus Glaucomys; species Glaucomys volans. The sequence continues at coordinate 362,996 of JAJEJO010048131.1, forward strand.
AGGCTGAGGCAGGAGAATCGCAAGTTAAAGGCCAGCCTCGGCAACTTAGTGGGGCCCTAAGGAACTTAGCAAGACCCTGACTTAAATTTTTTAAATTTAAAAAATGAAAGCATTCAAACGGAACAAGTTGTAATGAAAAGCAGCAGATCCCTGTCACCTGACCCTCCATCTCTGCTTCCTCCTCTCCAGCAAGAATTGCTTCCTGCCCTTCAGGTGTCCTTCCTGGCATTCACCAAAATTCTTTCAAATAACAGCCGGCCCTGTGCGGTTCTGCCGCTGCCATCAGACTCACTGTGTGCAGGCTTCTTGAGACAGGGGGACTCACCCTTATCCTCCCTGCCGCGTGCTGGGTCCTTCCCTGCTTCACTTTCTCACCAGGTCTAGAGTTGTCTGCTTGCTCTGGGTGCGCACTGCTCCCTTGCCCTCTAGCCGGGTCCTTGTGTTTGGTGCATCAGCTTCTCCAGCAGGGGGCAGGGTGGTGCTGGTTCTGGTCCTCCACCGGAGAGAGCCTGCCTGCGGAGGGCCTGCCACCTGCCCACCTTGCAGACTCCTTCCAGGGCCTGCTGCAGTACTTCCTTCTTTGCTCAGCCACTTTGGAATGAGGCACCGCTCTCCCTCAGTCTCTCCAGAGCAGGGCCGGGGAGCAGGAAACTTGCTGGGGCCTCCTCCGCTCTGCGCTGGAGGGAAGGTCTACGGTGTGCCCTGCCAGGTTTTGGACTGGGATTCTGAGGCCGCTGGGACATCTGATGTTCTCTGACCCCTGGTCCTTCAGACATGACCAGGTTTTTCTGAAAGATGCTTTTGGGGAGTGTAGGAGGAAATTGTACTGTCCAGGCCCAAGAGCCCTCTCTGGGACATGGCCGTGGGCACAAATCCTGGCCACATCCTGGGATGACTGTGCTTAATCGTCGTGGCTCACTTCCACCATCTGCACCAGAGTCTCACCTGCAAGAACTGTGGGGTGGGTTAATACGCAGGAGATGTGAGCAGCTTTTGGCTTAGTCCTGGGCAGCAGAGAGCCCATGATTGTGCCCCCCACATCTGTGCAGAAGGACTGTCCCTTTGCTGCTTGCTTTGCTGTGCATTTCCCATGTCACCATGGTGCCACATATGTAGTCGCCGTTTATCATCCGATGTCCGTGTCCTGTGGTTTTGAGGTTTTGTCAACAGGTGGTGGTCCTGTCTGAGTGACCTACTTCATGGAATTCCTTGGTGGCTGAAACCTGATGATAGGTGTGAGATCTTGAGGAATGTGGATGGCAATGGCTAAATGCTGCCACCAGCACAGCCAAGCTTGGTTCTGGTGAGAGGCAAAGGAGGATTGGAAAATAAGGATTCACAAACACAGATTTTGAAGATGAAGCTGGGCTCAGGTGGAGCCTACTGTCTGATGGAGACGCAGGTCTGAAGAGTTAGGCCAGCAATCTTTATTTATACATGTCCCGTTATCAGGTTAAAGATGCTGCAACCATTATTCTTTGTATTCAGGAAAGTTACAGAAACCAGGACATCTATGTAGCTTTTCCACAGTTGCAATGCACAGTTGCAAAGTGCAACGTTAGGAGCTTTGTGTAGCTCTCACCATAGTCCATTGTTAAAAGTTGCTATAAGGCGGTCAGGGACTGGAGAAGCGGAGCTGGTGAAGCATTATGGCTGTCTAGCATAAGAATTCCTTCCTTCCCGGGAGCTGTGTGCCTGAGATCAAGGTCAGAGCTGATGGGACTCTTGCAGAGCCTTCTCATGCAGGGCACTGCCACAGCAGCTGAGCATCCTCAGCCCTTGCACAGGAACATTCCCAGACACTGGGCATGCCACAGCCATGAGGTCATCAGAGACCCCCAATCTCAGTCACTGCTTTCCCATCCTCTGTCACCGCTCTCCACAGCTAAAGGAGCAGAGCCTGAGGGGAGGTGAGTCCCAGAGCAACACAACTGTGCTGGGTCTCTAGGCTCTGATGGGGGATGTGGTGGGGAGCAGAGGAAGGACGATTCCGTGCCCCTTTCCTCCTAAAGGAAGGCTGCTGGCCTCAGAGGTGGTGAGTACCTGGGAGGCTCTCCATAGCCTCTTCAACTGAGGGTGGCTGGAGTAGCCTGAAGCACTGGCCCAACTAACAGCTGGGCACATGGTCCTCATGTGCTGAGCTGCTACCTGGGAAAGTGCATCTGAACAGTGCAGGGACCCCGGCCGCTTGGAAGCCGGCTGACTAGTTATTCTCTGTCCTGGGATTTTCTGACCCTCCTCTTGCCCTCGTGGGCTGTCACTTCGCACCTGGCCCAGCCCTGCACTCTCGCATTGTAGCTGGTATCCCTAGTCTGCTGGGAACCTGTCTGCCTGTGTCAGCCTCCATGGCTGTGGTGGCCTGGGGTGGCAGCTGGGGACTGGCAGTGGGCAGGTTCACACCACAGCAGGAAACAGGAGTGGAACCCAGTTACCTCCGCTCACAGAGGCGAGGCCCGGAGGCCTGGAGAAGCACAGGCCAGGTGCAGCCAGCAGCAGGGAGGGACCAGGGGACCCAGTGCAGGAACAGCTGCTGTTGGTCAGCCGCCCTCAGGGTATCACAAACCTGAGACAAAAGCTACAAGGAGAAACAGCTTATTGAACCCACAGCCCCGGAGGTCCCAGCCCACAAGAAACGGGCATCTTCAGACGGGAGTGCATCCACTGATGGCCAGGTTGATTCAGCTGATCTGGCTGGATAGGCAGTGTCCCCTCCCCACTCACTGCTCCTGAGCGTCCCTCCAAAAGCTGAGCAGTCAAGGAGGACAGCCTTCCCTGATCAAGGAGGACAGGCTTCCCTGGTCTAGGAGGACGCTTTTGGGCCCAGGGTACATGAGTGGCTGCGTGCCCCTCTGGAACCTCCAAACAGGCTCTGGAGGAAGAAGAACTTATGTTCTGATTCCCTAATGTCACTCTCCACTGCCCTGGGTTTCTTTTCTTTTCTTTTCTTTTTTGGTACCTGGGATTGAACTCAGGGGCACTTGACCCCTGAGCCAAATTGCAGCCCTGTTTTGTATTTTATTTAGAGAGAAGGTCTCACTGAGTTAGCACCTGGCTGTTGCTGAGGCTGGCTTTGAACTTGAGATCCTCCTGCCTGAGCCTCTCCAGCTGCTGGGACTATAGGTGTGCATCATTGTGCCGGGTCCTGGGTTTCTTCTAGAAGTTTTCCATGGTGTTGAACTGGTCGAATTTATTAATTCATTCAGAAATGTTCATAGAATGCTACCATGTGCCAGGACCATGTGGTGCTCTGGGGTGGGCACCTGGGTGCTGCAGGAGAGGGGTGCTCTGACCGGGAGGCCATCAGTCCTGTGCCAGCCCACCAGGCAGGCCCACCAGCAGAAGCGTCTGCTCCTCCCTGCACCTGGTTCCACAGGAGTCCTCTTCAGTTATGTCCTTAGCCAATCCACTAACTGGGGTGTGGCCCTCCACCCACTGAGTGGCCACAAGGCAGGAAACATGACAGAGAAAGAGGGCCCTGGGGCTGGCCGTCCTCACACAGACCAAAATGCACATGCGTGTCGCAGGCAGAGTGAAGGAAGGCACAGGGGGCCGGGGGAGGACCAGGAGCCCCAGTTGAGATTTGAGGGGAGAGGAAGGAGCCCTTGAGGAAATGATGATCAAATTGCTGCCTGCAGGAAAAGTGTGGTGGGGAACCAACCCTCAGAGGGGAGGAGGAGGACTCAGGGGTGGGAAGCAGCCTCTTTGGGAAAAGCAAGGCCAAAGTCAGGGCCCTTGAGTTCATTAGGCAGCATTCAGGGCTCTGAGCAGCAGGGTGGCACGACTTCCCTTGCAGCTGTCAGTGGTCACCTTCAGTTCACACCACTGCATCTGGAAGTGAAGCCATCTCCAGAGAATAAGCCACCAGGTGGGTACCCGCAGGGCTGAGGCCTTCCCTGGCTGAGCCGCAGCCCAGCAGTGGGGACAGGAGGGAGAGCTGCTCACAGACAGGTGACCTCCATCCCCTGCAGGGCCTCGGTAGGGCCTTGGTGCTGCCTTGGTGTCCCGGGGCCCAAGGCGGTGGTCTGAGCCACACCCCTGGTGAACCATGTCTGCCTGCCCCGCCCCCATGGCCTAGTGTCCTTGCAGCTCAAGTCCCAATTCAGGATTTGACTCGGAGTAGGTCGTCTGCCCAAAGCTAAACCATCCTGAGAATTTGGGTTGTTTCTTAATTATTGAGAAGGACCCCTATTTTAGTAGCAAGAGCAGCTTAAAAACACCACCTGAAACTTTAAGCTTTAATAAAATGTAGCGCTTTCAGCTGTAATGAGTCATATATAAGCACGTAAATGGCGTAATTAGTTAGCATTCTTTCCTCAGGGGCCTCATATTCCAGGGAAGAGAGAAATAATAATACCAAATAATGTCTTTTTACGGCCTCTGCACATTCAGCACACTGCCGGGAAGGCAGCTGTCAGGCTCCACTGCAGATTCTCCTGCTGGCTTAGCTGTGCCCACTGAGGCGGGCGGGTCTGGGGACCCCGCATCGCCTTCTGCACTGGTGAGCTTTCCTGTGCCCTTGCCTCCTGGGCGCCCCACAGGCAGGAGCGCGGTCCCACTCTGGGCACTGGGCATTCTGTGCGGGCACTTGGCCCAGCGTCTGCCCTGCCACTCTCCCTTCCACTGGTCCCCGCTGCCTCCAGGTCCCGCTGGTCTGCTCAGCGCTGTCCTCTACTAGAGACGGAAGTGCTTCATGTGGTGCTGGTGGGCGGATTCTGAGGTAGGGAGGACTGCGTGTCAAGGAGCAGAGGTAGCGGGACCCAAGCCGCAGGTGTCCCCACCATGCTTCTCCGTCCTGCTCTCTCCAGCCAGGTGCTGGAACCTGCCTCCTGCCCCCGCACACTCCACGTGCACACCTGTGCTGGTGTGCCTGGGAGCGTCTGCTGCCCTCCCTGGGCTCCTCACCAACTTGACTCCCCCCTGGGGGTGTGGTGCTTGCACTCAGGCACAGGGTCAGTGGTGATCGTGCTCTGTCCCCTTTGGCGTTCAGTGGCAGCTGGAGCCCAGTCAGGCAGCGTGGCTGCCTCACCCTCAGTCTGTGCGCGTGGGACACTCTAAGTCTCCCAGTGGAGGTTTGCAACTTCGGGTGAATGAACGGGTTCTAGTTCTGCAACTCTTCTCTTCAGAAGTCCCAGGCAGGGGTCTCGTCTTGCTTGGCCTTTAGCTGGAGGCTCGGTTGCATGTTCTGAAGACCCCGCCTTCGCCATCTTCCTCTGCAGGTCTGGCTGTGGTGGACGCCCTCTAACCGGCCCTGGGTGCTCGGTCTCCCTGCAACCTGCAGGCCTCCGTCACGCACATGAGATGGGGCCCATGGTGCATGTCCCCATCACACATGCCCCAGGTGGCTCAGGCCCAGTGCCCACTGAGCAGGAACCTCACCCCCAGATGTCTGGCAGGCTGGATGTGAATACAGAGCTTCCATTTGAATGGAACTCCTTTGCTGTGTGTTTCTGGGATGAGTAAATCCTTCTGTTACCATGATCTGCAGTGAGTCCTCGGGGCTGCAGGGGATTATGTCCCTCCACTGGAACCAGCCTATCTGTACCCGCAGGAAAGATCATTCTCAGAAATTCCGTGTGGTAAGTTCTGGAAGAGCTGAGACACTCCTGCCAGACAGCCCCTGGCGGCTCTTCAGCTATGAGCCTCTCCGACGTCGCCTGTGATGCGGAGGTTTTCTAACAGCACTGCCGATGAGGTTCAGTTATGTTTCTCTTTTTTACAGTTTTTGTTTTTTTTTTTTTGCAGGAATCTCACCAAGGCCGTCTGAGTCGGTAGCATAAGCTGATGGGCCTCTGTAAATGGGTTTATAAGCAGGCTGAATTGCATCTCTTGTGCTGGCCTCCGTCTGACACTGTTTATCTCTTACAGATTGGAAATCAGAAAAAAATAATTTTGTATAGAAAAAAACCTAACCATAATTGAGGGAACCTTTAGAAAGATTAAAATAGGAAATGTTTAATACAATGTAGTTAGAAAGCTTCTTGTTTTGTAATCAAAAAGCAATTCCAAGGGCAGCTTTCTGTTCCTTGGTTTCTGTTTGTTGGTTTTTGGTCCATCTTTCGGTATCTATATTTAAGTAAATCTGTTAAGTATCCAGAATTTCCCAAACACTAAGACACCAGATAACATTTGCCGAACCCCAGCTCGGTCCCAGGCATCCACTAGGTACTTGAAGTACTAGACCAAGAAAGTCATAGTGTCCGCCTTTAGCAAACTCAAAACCTAGTGGAGATGGATGTTCTGCCGTGCTGTGACAGGTGCTGAAATGGTAGCCTTTCCCGTCACAGTGAAGGCACAGGCACTGCAGACGTCACCTCGTTGTCTGACAGGTGCCTGGGGGTGCAGCGTGGCAGTGTCCCAGGTGGGGAGGAGCCGGCAGGAAGGGGGTCTGAAGACGACCGTGAAGCCAGGTGAAAGACTCCCCTTCGCACTCTTTCCAGGAGCTGACGATTCCCAGTAGCCTCGGCACGGAGTTCTGCTCCCTCTGGAATGGATGCCCTGCACCCTGGGGATGCCATCCTGGGAGCAAGGGCTGGGCCTGAGATCTGAGAAGGCACCATCCAGGGCCTGCAGGAGTAGGAGCTTCTCCAGAGTCTGAGGGCCACCCTGGGCATTGAGGAATCATGCTTGGGCTGTGCTGGTGGCAGGCCCCAGGTACTGCTGTAGGAATTGCGGATCTTGGCACTCAACTCACTACACAGGAGCCAGTTCTCGAAAGTTCTCAAAGCTCAATCTGCAGGTAAACCCAAGGCCTTAGAGAACAACAGGGAACACGGGCATGAGCTTCCTTACAGCAATAGCTGGCCCTGCGAGGAAGAGAGGGAGAGAGAGGTAGGGCGTTCCTGCCATGTGCCCCTTTTCTACAAGAGACAGTTGAAAGAGTGAAACTCAGGTTGTGAGTGGGTGCTCTCTGTGTGCACCGACTAGGGACCCTAAACAGATGTGTCAAGAGTCCCTAAGACGCGGTGAGGAAGAGGCTCGTCGACCAGTAGGAGAAAGAACCAGTAGCCAGCGAAGAGGAACTCATGCTCAGATGTGTGTATCAGAGAGCTCACTGAGGCCAGGAGGTCCCCACCCAGTGGTCAGGGAGCTCACTGAGGCCAGGAGGTCCCCACCCAGTGGTCAGGGAGCTCACTGAGGCCTGGAGGTCCCCATCTAGTGGTCAGGGAGTTGCGATGTGAGACCCCGGTGTGATCACACACAGCACGGCAGTCAAGGGGACAAGGAAAAGGACTGCTTGTGGGAGGGCAGACTGGCACAGTGGCCCCGGGAATGAGTCAGCATTGACCTGCCGTCCGTGCACCCAGTGACCTTGCAGTTCCACACCCAGAGGCGTACGGCATAGCCGTGAGTGGGCATGTTCACCAAGGCGGAGAAGAACGTGCCCAGCCACGCTATTCACAGTGGACTCTGGGTCCCAACCAAGTGCCTCTCAACAGTGTGCTAGGAAAACAAACCTGCGTGCTCACATCAGTAGATTCCTGCACAGGAGAAAGATGGAATCACAGCCCCGAGGACGCATGTCACAAGCTCAGGGTGACACAGCAGAATGGGGGGCAGAGCTAACGGTGGTGCAGGGCTGGGCTGTGGTTACGGAGGAGCCACGACTCTGGGCAGGCAGGAGCTTCAGGGTGTTTCCTGAGAGAGCCAGTGATGGGGTCCTTCCCTCATGGGGCTTAGGCTTCAGTGGAGGGCTTAGGAGACAGTGAGCAAGCTAGTTGGTGACTAAAGATGTCGCGTAGGCATCTGGTTTATGAAGAAATATAAGTCGGGGAGAGTAAATGGTGCAGAGAGGAAGCTGTCTCATGGGGGGTCAGAGTCCCACAGAGGTTGTGACCTCAAGCAGGACCTGCAGGGTGAGGGAGCCCTGGGGTCGTGCGAGGGGTGTTCTAGGCAGAGCATGCAGCACACAGAGCCCTGGGGAGGCGCAGGCTGCACGCTTGCTTCTCAAGGAGCCGCCACAGCCAGCTGGCTGGGCAGGCTGAGCAGTGGACAGAGCTTGGAGCTGACTGAGAGGCCCGGCGTGGGTCATGGTCGAGCAGCCAAGCAGGTGCCAGTGACCAGTGTCCAGGGAGGCCAGGAGCCTGGACACCTTGCCACTTGTGGATCTGAGCAGGTGTGGCAAGGTCCAGGGCAGAAGTTTCTGCAGGAAGTAGGAGACATGGACACGGGAGGGTCAGACATTGACAGGCTTTTCGAGAAGAGTGGCTGTGCAGAGAGGGCAGAGTGAGCTTTGGGAGGAGGTGCAGCCTGGTCCCCACCGGGGAGACAGGGAAGGGCCAGCAGGCATGGGAGGGACTGCCGGCAGATCCCAGAGCTTGGGACCCAGCACAGCGCTGAGGAGCCTCAGGAGGAGCCTCAGGGTGTGTCTGCAGGGTGGGGGGAGTCAGTCTGCACCTCAGAGGTGTCATTTTCTCTGGGACGAAGGGGTCACAGTCGCCTGCTGGGGGTGTGAGGGAGGGGTCTTGAATGTTCATTTTTCTTACTTTTCCTATACTTTCACAAAAGATCAAGAAACTTTAATTCATGAGTAAAATCAGAATCCGTTCATGGTGAAATAAGGCAGCTCCACCTCTGCCCCCAGGACCGTGGTCCACTAGGGAAGCCCAGAGCTGAACTCTGACCAGCATCCTTACCCTGAACTCAGTTCTCCTCCAACCCCTCCTCCCTCCGTCCCTGGGATTTCCTCTTTTCTGCCACCCTCAGGCGTCACCCCTCTGCTTATCCAGCTGGGTGTCGGTGCTGTTCCTTGTCCTCTACTTCCCACATCCTGGGAACTCCCTCTCTGCCCAGCCTCCCCATTCCTGTCCTGTCCCAACCAGTTCTTCCAAGTGAGATTTCTGGAACCAAAGCTCTCTTCACGTCTTTATGCGCGAAAGTTGTATTTGAGTTAATGGCAACACCTTGTGTAGAAAGCAGCCTCGTGAGGAGGAGAGCCAATGGCCGGGTCTGTGGCTTCCTGAGGTTCTTTACATGCAGCCCTGGTGGAGTCACCTGGAACGAGGTAACTTGTCCTCTGGTCCAGGGAGGAGACCGGGGCCAGCCCTCTGGGAGAGTGGCTTCTCCTTCGGGAGTGCTCCCTGTGCAGCCCTCGCAGGAAGCCAGTGTGGGCAAGCACGTGCCTCTCCCACCCCCAAGGACCTCTCTACGTGCATTCCCTGCACACAGGGTTCACCCTTAGCTGCTGAGGAACGTGACTCCAGGGGTGTGATGGAGTCGCCGTCCCCTTGGCGGGTTTGGACTCTGAGCTGCTGGAGCTCCTGTGCCTCCGTCTGCTGGTGGGTGGGGACAGGGGCAGCCTCCTGGTTTCTGGCAGATGGAGAGTGTGTGGCAGGGAGGGACAGCCACCCTGGGTGGGACCTTAGGCCTAGACTGCTGTGGTGGGAGCAGCCCTGGCCCTGGTGGAGGAAGAAGTGTCCCTAATCCCTGATAACAAGACCCAAGAAGTCTGCTCTGACCTATGCGACCGGTGCTGCTGCTCCCCACAGAGAGCAGTGAAGTGAGGCCAGCTAGGCAGGTCCTGTCCCCCAGTGCCCATCGGGAGAGCCGGGAGCAGGACTCCTTCCCCGGCAGCCGTCTCAGGGTACCAGTGGGACACAGAAGACAAAGGAACAGGCTGAGGTCACGTGCTTGTGGGTGGTGGTGCTGACTGGGTGGGCCTGACTTCAAGCCTCAGCCCTCAGAGGAGCCATGTCAGGAAGGCCCAGGGAAGTCAGCAGGTCCCAGGGGCAGGACTTGGGAACTAGCCCAAGGATATGACCCTGGATTTAAGGGTTAAAGAGAGGGAAAGAAAGCCCAGAAGCTGCATGGCCCCAGCAGTTACCCGAGGCATGGAAGGAGCCAGGGGTGCTTTCCAGCTCTGCAGGCTTGTCCCCAGCCGTGCTCAGCAGAGAGGACTCGATTCCACGGCTGCTCACCTGTTGGTCCTGGCCTTGCAGACCTGAGGCTGCCGGTGCCTCATCATCCAGGAGCTGAGCAGAAGCCGGCCGAGAGCTGCTGCCTGAAGGGCGTAATGTGCCCTCACCAGTTAGGCCTGAGCTGAAGGGGGTGGTATGTCATTGTCTGTACTTACACAAAAGTGCTTTGATCAGAGACTGTTCTAAGTGGTTTTTGTATTTCTTTCAGATGTCGCTCATTTAATGTGGTTTGAAAGACTCTATGTCTGGCTTCAGTGTTTTGAAAAATATATCTTGTACCCAGCAATAATTCTGAATGCCCTCACTATCGATGCGTTTTCTATAAGCAATTACCGGAGACTTGGGACCCAGTAAGTGGATAACAGCTTATTCTCATAATGATTTGGGTCACATGTTTTCAGAACCTAGTGAGTTCTCCCTAAAGAGGCTGCAGAAGAAACCAACTTGTACCTACCAATGACCTTGTGCATTAAAAAGCTCTGGTGGTCTTTGACTCAGACCCAGAGTGTAGACAGTCACTGTGGAGTGACCAGGGTGCTAATGAAGTTAGATCTGCTTGCAGGGATATTTTGAGCAAGTGTCAGGAGATTTGAAAACCATCCTGCAAAGCTTAGTCAGCGAGGCTAATAAGGCGAGGAAGCTCAGTGTGAGCCCGGGTTCCTGGCGTTTCTCACCGTGCTCAGATGCTCAGAGCTTCGCGAACTGCTTCCTGTCAGTTCACTTAGCAGAGACTCTTTCATGTTGTGCTGGGGGAGGGAAATTAATCACTGTCACTGCTCTCTGCAGTCATCAGAGAAGGATCACAATTCAAAGCTGCGGTGCGGGAGACTTCGCACTGTCACGATGCCGTGTTTTTGCAAATCATTAACAGTGTAGACTCAAGTCTTTGGTTTCACATATTAAAATTAATTCTGAGTTTACAAGTGGAAATCTACTCGACAATTTGCAGATTTGTCATTCTGACAAAAGGTGAGAGTCGCTGGTCAAATGTGCAGTTAGGGCAGGAGGATGAAGCAGTCCTTCCCCAGGTTTGCCCCTCAGTTACGCTGCTCAGTCGCCGCGCGTCAAGGGCAGTCCCAGGCCCACGGATCAGACCTGCTGTCCTCTGCGGGGTGACAGCAGCAGGTTAATCAGTATTTGCTGAACACGGAGCTAGTTGAAAGGCATGCTAAGGCCCTCTGGACTTGGAGCGGCCTCACAGGCACACAAAGCAGACGCTAACGGAAACGATCCCACGGCCTTTCTGTCTTTATTGGACTCTGTCTTCCTTCCATCCCAGACCGTTTTGAGTAGACCAGGACAGGAATTCTGTGCCCCTCGGTACATACAATCCCCAACTGCAGATCCCAGGATGAAACTGGCTAAGACAGCAGGCGAGGGACCCCAGACCTGCGGCTCAGTTGAGTCGGGGTTCTGTGCAGGAAGCAGCTCCCTCTCTGGAGCACCATGTGCATCTGCTAGTGGCAAAGACTCCCAGTGGGCACACCCCAGGTGACCCCATGACCACTTCCCAGATCAAGGCAGACCTGGGCACTCTGTCAAAGCCAGTGTAGCAAAGGAGGCCCGGTGCGCCTGGGGCAGTGCTGTCGAGGGAGAAGGGCCCTCCCATTCGACTTCAGGACAGGGGCCTTGGTTGGCCTGGAGGTGCAGGTCAGCTGTGGAGAAGGCAGCTGTGGGGCAGGGTGCCCGTGGGTACCATAAACAGCTCGGGCTGCGGTCCACAGTCAGGCTGCTCTCTCTGCCCCTTCGTTTTCCCCAGACGCTAAAGTCAGGGAGAAGTTCCTTTCCGGGATTCCTCTGAGTATTCTCAGCTCCCAGAGGGTGCCTCCGAGGTTGTTCTCCAGACCCAACGCTGATGGTTCTTTTCTATTCCTGATCCATCCATTCAAAGAATTAAAAAGAAAAGATTTCAGGCTTCCTGTCAGACCAGCAGCTCCCAGGACAGCATGAGGCCTCTTTCAGAGCTTGTAGGCCCAGCCCCTCCCTGTCTGTCTGAGAACCACCGCCCTAGTCAGATAATGGATCCCTCAAGGGCAATGCCAACCCCCAGGAAATGTGCAGGGGTGGGGGGATGGAAGGAGGGGTGGTGAACCTGCATCATGAGGTCTCGCCAGGCACTTCTCGCTCCCACTGGTCTCTGGGTGCCCGACATCTGTCCCAGGCCAGTGCTCGCTGATTGCTCTCTCTGAGACCTCACCTAAGCATACAATAAATAACCTCTGTGCCATTAATGGTGCCCTTGCTCTGCAATCCTGAAAAAGCCCTAAACATTAGTCCTGAATCTCCCATAATCAATCAATCATCATTAGTAAGCATGAAATGATTCTCCACCAAACTGTGGTCACAGAAAACAGAAAGTTAGAGTTGTCCCTCAGTTAGATGTTGCCTGAATAACCCAGAGTATCACCCATCGTACTGAGCCCTGGCCCTGGGCCCTCGGGAGGGCTCTGCTGTCCCCCTCTGCTGTGCTGGGTGCTGCTGCCCAGGGCGACTGGAGCCACATCATGTTTTGTTCCTAAACCCAGCAGAGTCCCGGACCCCAGACCTCATCAGCACATGAGCATCATCAACAATGTTGTTGCCTGGCCTCGGGGGTCCCCTGGGAGAGGAAGACAGGCTCTGGGGAACACGTACCCCTCTGCAGGAAGTGAGGGCTGTGTCGGGAGTACAGAAACCTTCCCGCTCTCTGCAAATCCACGTGGAACCCGGGATGGGTTTTCTCAGAAGCCAAATCCAAGCCTGTCACCCGGCGCCAGGGGCACACCTGCCCTCGTGCACCCTGGGGTGGGGTGGAAGCAGCCGGATTCCCAGTCCTAGGTCTGCGGGCAGACCAAAGATTAGGTTGGGGCATATGGAATCGCCAACATTAGGTCTTTCTGATGATAAAAAAAAAAACTGCACACAACCACCTTTGTAAAAATGTATTTTTATTTTTAGTTGACACATGGTAATTGTACTTATTTATAGGGTACAGTGTGAAATTGCAGCACATGTACACCACGTGGAATGCTCAGGTCAGGGTAACGGGAGCATCTATCCCCTCTGACATTTACCATTCTTTTGCACTGGGAGCATTTAATTCCCCTCTGCTAGCTATTTTGAAGTATTCGATTAATTGATGTCAATCATACTTTCCCCTGGAAAGCATTTCCTAAATGACCTCTCTGGGGAAAAGATGCTCATGTGCTGATGAGGTCTGGGGTCCGGGACTCTGCTGGGTTTAGGAACTGAAGCAGGACCCCTGTGCTTTGTACCGAGCCAGAGTGGGAAACCCTCCCTCTCAGGTGTGACCGTTCTCTGGCGTGATTCCACCTCTGTCCTGGAGTTCCCACGGGCGTGTTGCTGTTGGCAGGAAGCTGGCTGAGAGGAATAGCCTCTCTTGGGGAGGCTGCACTGTTTCCATCCCCTGCCCTCCTTTTCCAGCTAGCTTGCTGTGGGGGCTCACGCATACTGCATGCACAGCCCTGACCCCCTCATAAATCCAATTCCTTGGGCAAGAGAATATCCAAGAGTTGAGTCCTCAAAGCCACGACTTGGAATTTCTTTGCCTGGCTCTGCTTTGCAGAGCTCCTCAAATGATAAGCCCTGGGAATATGATTTTAAGAAAGAAATGAAAAGGGCTGGGGAGAGCAGATGCTCATTATGGTGACAGGCTCCATGGCCCTGGAGCTGAGTGGAGCTGCCGTGTCGGGGTTAACTGGCCGTACCTGGTCACTGGGTCTTCCTCCACCTAGAGCTTCATGCTGCTGTCGCAAGGCCCTCGTTCAATCAGATTCTCTGATCACAAGATGCAGTTTAGCAGGCTCTAGCCCGGGCTTCTTCTAACTGGGCACCAGCTGTGCCTGGAACTCCCCACAGCCCTGCAGTCGCTACTTCAGAGGAGCCCCAGAGGAGCTCTGTGTCCTTGCAGAAGAACACAAGGACTTAGGAGATGGACTCTGGTGGACGGGGGTGGCCCACAGTGGCAGAGGCAGTGTGCCAGGGGCAACTCAGGGTGGCACCCACCCTGGCTCACCCCCGTGAGCCCTTGGCCAGGTGCCCATGCCCTGGGAGCCCTCCCATCCCTGGAGGGAGGCGGTAGCTCTAGGGTGGCCCCGGAAGCCTGGGCAGTGGCTGACTGCAGGTCTCCCTCCTTTCCCATAGCTGGGACATCTTCCTGATGATCGTGGCGGGCATGAAGCTGCTGCGCACGTCCTTCTGCAACCCGGTTCACCAGTTCCTGCACCTGAGCTTCACCGTCATCTTCTTCCACTTCGACTACAGAGAGATTTCAGAGAGCTTCCTGCTGGATTTCTTCATGGTGTCCATCGTGTTCAGCAAGGCAAGTGAAGGGGCGCTGGCCCTGTTGACCCTGGGAAGGGCGTTTCTCACAAGCAGCCAAGAGCTGCAACCATTTTGTTTATAAAAAGTTCATAGTGGGAAATGAGATTGACCCCGTGTGCTGCACTCTGCCACCACGTGGGGAATCCTCGCTGGAACCTAAGCGTGCCGGGTGACTCGCTAAACATCACTGGTTGAAATGAACCGGCCATTAGTATGGCTTGGGATTTGATGTCCTCCATAACTATTTGGCAATCTCAGTGCAGAGCTTCCCTGGATCTTAAAATGCTCTGAATTAAATTAAAGATTATTTTTTAATTTTGCCCCTTGAGGTCCAGATGGAGACCTTGGGGTGTTTTGGGCTGCCTGTTTGCTCAGGTCAAGAGTTCACCTCCTGTAAATCTGAAGGTGCAGGGAGCAATTCTCCTGGAACACCAGGCAAAGCCATGAGCCAGGTGCCAGTATTCCACAGAGGAAGACCATCCCGGGTTCCGTCCTCCAGGCCCAAGTGTAGTCCGACCACTGTAAGGAAGCCGGCTTTGAACGGCAGGGGCAGGCATGGGAAGGGCTCCTGGGAGATGGACCCTGGCAGCACTTGCGTCACGTGCGTGCTCCGCCTGAGACTGAGGTCGTGCCTCCTGCTGTTGGCTCACTATTGCAGACTTCAGGGGCCTCTCGCGGGTCTCCATGGATCAACTGTTAATCCTTCTTTTCTCTCCATTCCATGTGTTTCCTCTTTGCTTTTCTTAAGTAACAAAAAAGTGAAAGCTCTGCTGTGGCCGACAGAAGCCCCTGGCGCCATCCTCGCTCCCCACTGGCCCACGGTGCTCTTGTGGCGCCTGCTGAGTGCTGAGTTTTCAGGCCCCAGACTCCTCACTTGCCACGGCTCCCGTTGGCCCAGTTTCCCCGCTTCCTTCCAGACCTGGGCCTTGGTCTGCCCAGGCCACAGTCATTGTGCTCCTGTTCATAAGAACTGTCTTACCATCTTGGTTCTGGTCGGTCTATGTCACTGATGTGACTGTTCAGATCCAGGCGTCCGTGTTCTTTATTCTTCCTGAGTACGAAGTGCCCTGCCTCACCTGGGAGGTGGGAGTCATTCCCAGGACCTCGTACAGTCCTGTGCGGTTATTGCACGTGGTTTTACCACTTGCAGTGCCAAGAGCTCAGCATCAGACGGGAAGGCGCCGGAAGCGGTTCAGGGTCCCACGCTGGCAGCATTTGCGTTTCAAGATGGTGAGCGTGCTCCTTCCGGAACCTTGGTTTGCTGTCGGGAAACACGATGACGCACTCTTGCCCGGATGTCGGGAGGGTCTGTCCTGCACCCGAGAGGAGGGCTTGAGGCAGAGCGGACCAGGCAGGACGCCAGAGCCTCTCAAGTGGGAGGAGAGGCTGCAGGTGGTGGGGTGTGGCCGCCAGGGGACGGTCCCGTCCACACCACGCTGCGCAACAGGCGGCTGGGGGCTCCTCAGCTGCGGCAGGAATGGGGCTGTCGCCGGCTGGCCACTGGCAGGTTGCTCAGCAGGACACTGTCCAGGGGCTGGTGCCAGGTGAAGGGGCTTGCCAGAGGTGCTGGAAGTGCCTGCCTCGCTCGTCCTCTCACCCAGGAGGACACAGCCCTGTCCCGTGCCCTGCAGGAGGTAGGACCTGGCAGAGCGTGGCCTGAACCATAAAGCCCTGCTGCTCTGGGCGCTGACCTTGACGTTGCCAGAATCTTCCTGAAGCACCAATTAAGACACTAACACTCGCGGACGGAGCCGAAGCCGTGGCTTCCCTGTTTCCTCTAGCTGGGGTGGCGTTAGCAAATGTAAGTTGAATGCTTTTAGGCTGGGATAATGGCTGTGTCTAAAAGGAAAAGGAACCCAAGTGAGACAGAAGCCAGGAGGAGAGGCGCTCGGCATGGCCGGGCTGCATCCCAGCCGCCCACCGCGCCCAGAAGCCCGCTCGCTGCTCTCCGCTCTCCAGAGAGCGGCCACAGCGAGCTGTCTGCAAGGAGATGAGCTCTTATTCCCTGACAGCACAAGGACAGTCAAGGAACAGACCAGGACAGAGGGGAGCCAGGAAGTGACCCTGCGAGGTGGCCTGTAGACCCTGAGACGCCCCCCCACTCCTGCAGTTCACTGTGCCCATCAGGGGTCTGGCAGCCTCCAGGGCTGGGCGCAGCCACCCTGCTCTCGGGCTTTCTCTCTGCAGGATGAGACTGCACTGGGCCAGTCCACTCACCAGAGCCCTGTGTGACCAATCTCTCCCTGACCATCGCAGCTGCCCCTCTGCCTGCAAGCCCTGTCCCTCCCAAACAAAGCTGATGTTGGCTGGAGGCCCCCCCCACACACACACTGCAAGACCAGGAAGACACAGGGGGATGGCGCCCAGTTCCTTCTGAGGAGAGGAGCTGCCCCAGTACGAGGCTCCTTACCATTACAAGTCAGTTGCCCTGAGCTGTCAGACTTCACAGGAGGAGAGAGGGGAGAAGTGACCCCAGGGCTGATCTGCAGGGTGGGCTCAAAGCAGGAGGCCAGGGACGAGAACAGATGGCCTCCAGAAGGCCAGGCCTGCCTGCATCCCCAGACCCTCCGAGGTCTGGAAGATGAATACCCCCCATCCTGAGTGGGCTGTAGCCAGTGGGACATGGGAGACGGTGAGTCCAGGAACCAGAGTCCATTAGGACAGAGGAGTGAGTGGCCCACACAGTGTTGGGGGGGCTTCTAGTGGATGGTGCCCTGGCCAGGGGCCGTGGGAAAGAAGGGCCCTGCTGGCCCCATCCTGAGACCCACGGCTCTCAGCCAGGTACTCCGTGCCCACCTGCTGCTGTGGGGAGTCCTCCCCACTCCCCAGACCCCCCTCTGTGCCCCTCCTCTGCGCCGTTAGTCGCTCCTCCATCAGGATCTCCCAGAGCACATGGCACAGTGCCAGTGTGCCAGGTCTTTGGGGCACAGAGCCACGTGAGGGCGTCTGGTTGCTAGGAATACTCAGTTCTAACACGGAGGAGGAAGCCCAGCCAGGAGGCCCTCAGCGGTGACAGAGCGAAGCAAGAGGCAGCCTCAGCCCAGCGAGGAAGCAGAAGGGAGGAAAGGGTGCTGATTTTAGATAGTGGGCATGAGAAGTGATGAGGACCCAGAATCAAACCCCATCTTAACCTTTGAACACACACGAGCAATACCTGAGTGCACACTGTAATAAAATCAGAAAAATGCTGGAAAATACAGAGGAGAGTTCGGACACACCTCCTGCTCCTCGGCCTCCTTCCTGCCCACACGTGTGCCCTGGGAACGCAGAATGCCCACGGCGCAGTCTTCACTCGCCTTCCACTTCCGTTTATCGGAGGACTTGTCCACGGCGGCACAGTGCCCTGCCTCTGCTGCTGACCAGGCAGTGCCTGTTGCCCCTCAGCCTGGCTAGCCATTAGCAGGCCCTGAATTTGTTCTCCAGCTTTCCTGTGGTCATCAGGCCCCCTGCGGTCACAAAGCAGGGACCTGAATGGAACTGGTTCAGTGGAAATTGGAAATGTAGCTGCTCGAGTTCTGACTGAGTGACCCAGAGGCCCACGTGATGGCACGGAAACTGCTGCTCTTCTTCCCTCTCCCTCTCCTGGTGCCGTCCTCAGACGGCTCTTTCCACAGAGTGGTGGCCATGGCGACTGCAGCTCCACCGCACCCCTGCCGCGGAGGATCCGGGAAGGGAGAGCACCTTTCCTGCAGTTCCAGCCAGAGTCCCGGACGCATCCTACCCGCTCCCTCCGTGTGGCACGTTCCCTCAGGAGTCAGTACAGAGGCCAGAGACCGCAGGTCCTCCAGGCCTCCCTGGGACCTAACCAGACAGACGCGGCACATGGGCTCTGCTCTTGACCACTCCGAGGCCTGAGTGTGCTGGCACCGGTGTCTCAGAAGCACAGATTCCTGTGACTGGCTGCCAGTCGACAGGATGAACATGAGGGTCTCGGCAGAGGACCAGAGACATCCTGCTTCAGACACGAAAGGTCCAGCAGCAGGCAGAGGAGGAAGACGCGGTCCAGAGACTGAGACGTGACCTGTGAGGCCAGACTGAGTTCAGAAGAGTTCCCGGGAAAGCAGGAAGGGCCTGGGTTTCAGGAAAGGGGCTGCCAGCCCAGTCCAAGGCTTCACAGAGGCCCAGGCCCAAGACTGAGAAGTGGCCGCTGGATCCAGCAACAGAAAGGCCACGGCGAGCCGAGGGCACAGGGGCTGGCTCTGTCGAGGCTGGCTCTTCAAAACAGAGACTTGAGGAGTTTCTCTTTCCAATCCTCTGTGCCCACCACAGTGCCTCCGGAGGGCCAGCTGTCCATCTGCTGCTTAACAACGGAGCACACTCCATGACCTCAGGTCAGTGTACGTAAACGTGGGCATTTGGGAGCCCTGCCGCAGACCGCTCAGTGAATCTGCCCTCGTGGGAACTCCGAGGTCACAGCCACCTTGACGCTCCACTGGCCGAGAGGAGGTGACCAGCTGCAGACACGATGCTCGAGTCACAGATGGAAGACTGCCGCCCTCGCTGGAGCGAACGCAGCTGTGTGCAGACCTCACTCCTGACGCAGGCTCTGGATTGGAAACCAGTATTGACTGTTTTAATGCAGGAATTGATTTCCTGGGCATCCCCAGCCGGGGTCCCAAGGACAAATGCATTCCTGGGGGCTCCCAGCCTGCCTGGGCTTCCTCTGCCTGCCGGAGCTTCCGGAAGGTAACATCTGCAGCCGCCTCCTTCTCGGGTCCCTCTGCGGCTGACTCACTGCTGTGTGGCGTCACCCGGGATCTGTGCCCTCCTTTCCCACTCCCAGCCTCCTTCCCTTCCCCTCACTGTGCTGAGGAATGGACTCTCTGTTTCATGATTCTGGAGTCTCCAGTCAGCTTGTCTCAGTTTGCTCTGCTGCGAAGACCCGCCCTTCGTAACCTCAGCCCATCGGGCTTGGGGTGCTCCTTGTGCCCCAGTGTCCCATCTCCAAGGAACCAGCAGCTGCTCTGATGAAGCTTCAGCTCTCTGCCACTTTACAGGAAGTGAG
Organism: Glaucomys volans; assembly: GCA_020662805.1. Classification (NCBI taxonomy): domain Eukaryota; kingdom Metazoa; phylum Chordata; class Mammalia; order Rodentia; family Sciuridae; genus Glaucomys; species Glaucomys volans. The sequence continues at coordinate 382,238 of JAJEJO010048131.1, forward strand.
TCTGGGTCACATGCTGGCAGCCTGTAAGTACCGATGGAGAGGAAGTGGCAGAGAGCACAATGCGGGAGGGGGACCCCTGCAGTGGAGACTTCACGTCCAGCCGGACTTGGATGGTGTGCTTGGCTAATCGTAAAGCAAATTAAGCAAGAAATATGGCAAATGACGTCCGCACGCCAACTTTATAATCTCATATGGTCTGAGCCCCCATTGCCAGGTGGGGCCTCCTCTCGAGTAGGTCCATGCGGAACGATGGCCGTTGGTCTCTTCCGTGGAACCACAGCCATCAGGCATTTCTCGGGATGTTCAGCATCCACGTCTCGATCCTGCGTGAAGCCAGTGGCTGAAGTTCCCTGTGACACAATCTGGACGCAGGCCACATTTCCTTTGTCCCCTGATCTCTCCTGGTCGGCACCTGTCCACAGCAGGGATGGTAGGACTCACCTAGGCAAGCGTCGGCTCAGCTGCAGCGGAGGCGACTCTTCCACGAGCCCTCAGATTGCATCAGCTCCTGTGACGCTCAGCTGAACTGCAGAATCGTCGTGGCCACCGCGAATCTGACGTGTGCAGTCGGGGGAGGGGCAGCACTGCTGTCACCACCTTGGGCTGCTGGGTGCATGGTCTCCGCTCAGCACAGAGCTGAAGAACAGGACAGAGACAGCAAGCAAGCAGCCGAGACGGGCTTCTCCAGGGAGAAGGGGCCCCAGCGCTGGGAATCAGGCGGGGCGTCTGGCCTGTTCCTTTACCTTTCCTGGAACCTCCTCTTTCCTGTCTCCTCCCCGTCCACGTTCTCCTCACTATTACTGGTTGGTGCTCCCATGTCCACGTGTCTGTTTTAGTTTTTCTACTGGGTCCCCATTTAGGAGCAGAGTGCAGATGTCTGTCTGACCGGGTCCCCACCTGTGTCCACGAGTGCTGTCATCAAACAGGAAGTTGACCTTGTCAGAAGACCCTCTCCATGCCCCTGAGCACTGGCCCTGCCCCACCTTGCCATCCTGCCCTGCTGCCTAGGCCCTTCTGCACGTCCCTCTCTACCTCTTGCTGGGCACTCGGCTCAGCTGGTGGGATCAGGAGCATGGGTTGAAGATCAGCGTCCTGGCCTCAAGGTGCGGGGCGGGAGGGACACGGTGCAGGTGTGCGTCTGAAAGTTCATTCAGTGATGTGTTTTAAAGGGAGTGTGTGTTTCAGGAGGACAGTGAGGGAGAGGATTTTGTTTCTCTTTGTTTTTGATGTTGAGTTATCCAGTGTTCTGGGAGGCCAAAGGCCCACAGGGAGGTGAGCGTTCACGCAGCATCGTGCCGTGTTGTGGTAACTGCCTTACCCCTGTGTGCTGTTAGCCAGCTTCTCACCTCTGTGACGAGCGCATCCAAGGAGGATGACTCAAAGAAGGAAGTATTTATGCCCACGGCTGACTGACCATGGTTTCTGCCCATGGTTTTTCCAGGGCAGGAACATCATGGTGGAAGAGTATGGCAGAAGAAAGCTGCTTAGCCATGGGAGCTGGGAAACAGAGGAGAGGGGCCGGGCAGAAGAGAAACCCGTTCCAGGGCATGCACCTGGTGACCTGCCTCCTCCAACCAGGCAGGACCTCCAGCTGTCCATTCAGCCGTCAGTGTGTCAGTCCACTGATGAGATCAGAGCCCTCATGATCCAGTCACCTCCCACAGCCACCTCTGAGCACATGAGATGTCGGGGGACATCCCAGATCTAAGCTGCAATATGCTGCTATAACAAAACACCGGAGACTGGGCAGTTTAAATAAAAGGAATTACTTCTCACAGTTCTGGAGACCAGCAGTCCAAGATCAGGCTCTAGCAGGTCCAGTGTTGGATGAGGCCTGTTCTCTGCTTCCAAGATGGCGCCTGGTTGCTGCATTCTGGAGAGGGGGATGGCTCTCACATGGCCAAGAGGGTGGAAGGGAGGAAGGGGTTAACTCTCTCCATGAGTCCCTTTTATAAAGTTTTGATTATTCATATTTATGGGAGTTTATATGTGTGTACATTGTACAATGATCAAGTCAGAGTCACCAGCATCTCCATCTTCTTAAACACTTAGTGTTTCTCTGTGTTGGGAACCTATGAACTCCTTTCTTCTAGTTATGTATAAAGTATTCAATAAGTTGTTGTAAACTCTCGGCACCTGCTGTGTGTAGAACTCCAGGACTCATTCCTCCTGTCTGATAACTACTTTAGTACCTGCTATCCCTCCTCCTTACCATCCCTCCTCACTTACCCTTCCAATCTTCTAGTGACCACTGCTCCACCCTGTTTTTCTGAGATCAACTTTTTGGCTTCCACAAATAAGTGAGAATATGCGTGATTTGTCTTTCTTTGCCTGGCTGACTCCATTAACCTGATGCCCTGTGATTCCACTCATGTCTCTGCAAATGACAGGAGTTCATTTTTTTCAAGGCTGAGTAATACTCCATTGTATGCACATTTTCTTCATTGTTCATCAGTTGGTGGATACTTAGGTTGCTGCCTTCTCGTGGCTGTTATGAATAATGCTCTGATGAACATGGGAGTGAAGGTATCTCTTGGTAATCTTACTTCATTTCCTTTGACCGTGTCCCCAGCTGTAGATTGCTGGAACTATAGCTCCAGTGTTAGTTTCGTGAGGAGCCACCAGACTGGTTTCCATGGTGCTGTGCTTGTTGCCCTCCCAGCAGTTTGTAGGAGTCCCCTTTCTTGGCATCCTCCATCACGGCCTCTGAAGGGTTCAGTTACCTTCCTCTTAATGCTATTTCCTTGGGGCTCAAGTTTCAAACCAGTTTTGGGTAGCTTCTCTATTATCAGTATCTGACATGATTGTGGTACCACTGTCACAGCTAGCAGGTCAAATTT
>JAJEJO010048131.1:385177-496728 GCA_020662805.1 Glaucomys volans
TTTTGTGTGGTTTTTTTTTTTTTTTTTTTTTTGGAACCAGGGATTGAACTCAGGGACACTTGGCCACTGAGCCACATCCCCAGCCCTATTTTGTATTTTATTTAGAGACAGGGTCTCACTGAGTTGCTTAAGGCCTCGCTAAGTTGCTGAGGCTGGCTTTGAACTCCCGATCCTCCTGACTCAGCCTCCCGAGTCGCTTGGGTTACAGGCGTGCGCCACTCATGTTGTCAGCATGAGCTGTCCCTGTCATGCTAAGCATGGTCAGCGGGCTCAGGCAGTGCTTGTCAGGGCCTGTTCACTGTTGAGCGACTCTTCTGTGCCCTTTGCATTTGTATACTCTAGCTAAAGGAGAGGGAAGTTATGTTTCACGTTCTTGAAGGGAAAATACACAAATTATTTGAATTCTTCTGTTTGGAGTTTTGTCCATTCATTCATTTGTTCATTCATCTCAGTTTGGACTTAGATATTTGTTTTATACTCAGGTTATAATACACTACTTATTTATCCTTCTGCCCACTGCATCCAGCTCTGGCTATCTGGGGCTCTTTGGTTGGTTCCTGTGTCTCTTCTGCATCATCCCAGCATGTGTGGTCAGAGCTTCCTGGCCCTGCAGGTGCTCCAGGCTCCCCTGGCACACCTCCTGCCCCAGGACTAGGATCAGGCATTTCTCCAAGGAGCCTGCACTGATTTTATGAGAGAATGATATTTAGACACCAAGATCTGGGTGCTAGGGTGCTTGTTGATGCTGGGCTGTCTTTACTTCCAGACCCTTTTAGCTGACCTGAGCAAGGACGTGTATGTTTGTGTCTTGTCCTCTGTTTATACGCACCTATAGAAACGTTTCTACGTATGACACTCTGCTCTAGCCTTAGTCTTCTCACTCTGGAATTTCGAGTGTGTGTGTTGCGCCTCTGCTGTTACCCCGCAGTTCTCGAGTGTTGTGCTGTTTCTCCTCTCTGCATTTCAGCTGGGGAGGGATGTCCCACTGACGCATCTTCAGGTTCCCTTATTCTGTCCTTTCCCTTGCCCAGACTCCTCAGGGCCACCGAAGGTGCTCTGGGTTTCTGTGGCAGGGCTTTGTATTGCCAGCACTTCCTCTGATACTTTCTTAGGGTTTCTCTTTCCATTTCCATTACCCATCTGTCCTTACATGTGATCCACTTTTCCCATGGGCTCTTGAACTTATTGATTGTGGTTATTTAGATCCTCTGTGGGATACTCAGTCTGTGTCACACTGTTGAAGGCAGTACCTACTGTATTCAGTAAGAGGAGCTGAGGTTAGCAGGCTTTGGTGTGAGGACTTATGCTCCTCTGACAGGCATTGGACTATGTCTAACTAACTTCCCTTTAGCTGTGGGTCTCAGAAGCTTTGGATCTTTCCAGAGCTCCTGGTTTTGTCTCCTCTTGACTCGTGGCCCCTAATAACCCTCCTCAGAGTCCCCATCCTGCAGCCATCATCCCAGGGTCGCTGTATGGGTCCCTCTTGCTGTGCACGATGTGGGGAGCGAAGCATTCTGTTCCAGGCGGTTGGTGTTTACCCGCCTGCGTCTGGGGCTGTGGCCTGTGCCAGGGTCTTCAGGGCGGGGCAGCTTTGCTCCCCTGTGCCCTCTGTGTCCTTCCCTGGCTGGTTCCTGGAGACTGGTCCCTGTTGGCCCTGTTCCCTCCTCCCTTTCGGAGACACCTGGAGGGCTGGAGGGGAGATGCTCCTTCCCCCCTGCACATGGCTCCTGTGGCAGCCTCCACTCTGGAGGCGAGTCCTCCACTCTGGAGGCGAGGCCTGCCTGCTTCAGGTCCCCTCACGTGCTGGAGCCCTGGGGGTGTTTCCCAGACACTCACCATGAGAACCGAGTGGCGTTCTGAGGTAAAACCCGTGGACACAGGGCCCTCCCTGAGACGGTGGTGACCCCGGATGTCTTGACCTCATGCCCGTTCACTTCAGCCTCCCCAAGTCACCACAAATCACTTTCAGGTTCCCACCTGCGGTGGGACGGGACAAAGGTCCTGGCCTTCATTCACTGACACACTCCAACTCACAGAGCAGCGCGGCTGCTGGTGGGCACGTGGCACGTGTTTGAAGTGACCACTGCTGTGTCGCTCAGCCGTCTGTCCCTCACTCACAGACCCAGACTGGAGCTGGGCCTGTTCCCAGTCTGCACAGGCACGGTGGGCAGAAGGGTCCCATAGCCATGCACGACTGTGCCCCAGGGACTCAGGGACACACGTTCACTCTCAGTTGTTGGATGGTTTGGAAATTTGTCCAGAAACAGAGAACAAGACCACAGCATCCTTGTTCCCAGGAAGATGGAAACGCTGGGTGCTGGGGCCACTGTCCAGCTTCCTGCCACGCCCCACAGAGTGCAGGGCTGTAATGACGACTCTCTGTGCATTGACTGAACTCGTGGAGAGTTTGAGATGGGAAGCTGGTTTCGAGAAGTGGAGTCTGATTTGGACGTGGTGGTAGGACAGTGTTTTATTGCTCCTAGAGAAGGTGCCTCCCTTCCCAGGGATGGGAGTGTGTGGGGGAGGGAAGGTCACCCAGAGTTCCTCTGCTGGCTTGGCACGCCGTGTGCTCATCTCCGGGCTCCTCCCGTCCCTTTGGCTGCTGCCTGCTGTCTGCTCAGTGTGGGCTGCTCAGGGCTCCGTGCTCTGTGGTCCCCGGAGCGCCTCTTGCAGAACTGAGGGGTAAACCACAGCCTGCCCCACTGCAGATCTACTCTGCGGTGACACGCTGATGTCCCCCTGCCGGCCTGCTCACTGCACATTGGGCCCATTAACTGCACGCTGCGCAGGGTCGTGGAATTGCTAGAAAGGGCCTGCTTGGCCCCCACAGTCCTTCACTCAAGACTTACAGCCTTGCATGGTCAACGCTAAAGTCCACCCTGGTCCCCTGCACCCTCCCCCCAGGGAGGCACAACCTGCTCCTCCTTGCCTCCCTCAAGAAACCCCCACCACAGGCCCAGGGTCACTCCGTTCCTGGATCTCCGGGAAGGAGCTGAGACCTCTTGGTATGTGAGACCATTCCCAGGAGGAAGGGCAGTGCCTTTGGCTTCTGTGGGGCTCAGGTGAGCGGGTCTGAGGCAGGAGGCTCCCTGGGCTTCCTGGCTGCACCATTCTCTGCAGGCCCGGGGGTCTGGCTGGAGGAGGCTGTCCAGTCAGAGGCCTGCTGCCCTTCCCTTTGCCCCCGCCCCCGCCTGCTCCTGAGCCCTTGGTTCCCAGCCTGCTTTTCACCAGGACCAACCCTCACCTGGGTTTTGGTCTCCCTTCCTGGCTTCCTTCTTTCTTTGCTCCATTAAGTCGGTCCTGCTGGTCCCTCTGGGCACTGATACCTTTCAGGTGTAAGAACTCAGAACATCTCCTGGGTTGCCAGGGATTTTTGTGTGTGGGTGTCGACTTTATTTAACATCCTTCCTGCACCAACTGAGAAACATATGGTTTTTCTTTTATGCCTTTTCAGTTTTGTGAATTACATTAACTTTTTTTTTAAAAAAAAAAGTCTAAGCCACCATGAGATGAACCAGATTGGATCATGATGTGTTTTGAGACATTATAGGTTCATTTTGTAAATATTTTATTGAGGGTTTCTGTACTTACGGATGGCAACAACTGTAATTTCCTCTTTCATAATATTATTCTCCAATTTTAGCTCTAAAACTAACTCCAGTATAAACTATGGAGTTTTCCTAAAACGCAGGTTGTAAAGCTGTGTCATTTCGTCCCCCGCTGCTCTGGCTGACTTCTGATGGGTACTAGTGCTTTTCATTGTCATTTATTTTTATGTTTTTCCTAATTTTTACTATTATTTGTTCTTAACTAATTCTTTGTTATTTTGTTGTTGTTACATTCAAATGCAAAGGTTGTGGTTGTGTTTTGTTCTTGTATTGTAGCAACGGTTTTTGAACTTTTCATTGTAAAGCTGTGCGTAATAGTAATTTTAGTATTGATCAAGACTTCCGTGGTCGTTTAATAAGTCATCAATCCCTGTGGACGTGCATTTGCTTGACAATTATGTTCCTTCTTAGCGGTCATAAAGTCCTCATATACGCATCTCTTAGACGAAGCTTGTCAGTTCTGCTTGTCAAGTATTTTATGTGCCTATGGCTGGCTGTCTGGTTGGAGGACCGGGTTCTGAGACAGGCGTGGTGGGCTTGTACATTGTGGAAGGCGTGTGGATCTTGCCGCTTTTCCTCAGCTGCTCGGACTGCATGTGAACTCCCTGCAGGTCACTGCTCTATCTTCTTCGTGAGTCCCCTCTTGTCATCGTGTGCTGTTGTTTTTCAGTACGAGTCTGTTTGTCTGATGTTAATATAGCTAAGCAGCTTTCCTGGGGCCAGAATTCACCTGGTGCATTTTGTTTTAGTCAGCTTTTTTGCCACTGACCAAAAGAACAGTTGGAGGAGGAGAAGTTTATTTTGGGGCTCACAGTTCCAGAGGTCTCAGTCCATAGGCAGCTGGCTCCATTTCTCGGGACCCAAGGTGAAGCAGAACATCATGGCAGAAGAGTGTGATGGAGGAGGACAGTTCAGGACATGGCCATCAGAAAGCAGAGAGAGTCCTCAACAGGACAAAATACACCCAAAGGCATGTCCCCAGTGACCCACCTCCTCCACACACCCCACCTGCCTACAGTCACCACCCAGTCGATCCATTCAAGTGGATTCATGCACTGATTAGGTTGGGGCTCTCATAACCCAATCACTTCCCCTCTGAACTTTCTCGCATTGTCTCACACAAGAGCTTCTGTAGGACGCCTCATATCTTAAACCTTAGCACCTTTATTTTTTATTCTTTTACCGAAATCTTTCTAGATTATTTTGGTATTTCTTATAAGCATATCTGATAAGATTATCTTTTTAATGACACTGAGATTCTGTGTTTGGTTGGCAAATTTTATCCATTTATGTTTGCTGTGATCACTGACATGTTTGAGCTGTTTTCTACCCTGGTGTTCTTTTGGATTTTGTTTATAATGTTTTCCCTCCACCCTTTCCTTCTTTCCTTCTGATGAATGGAATGAACTTTCTTCCAATTCTTCTTCTTCCGTGCTTTGGAAATTGAATATTGTGTTCCTACTCCTGTGGTAAATTTATTGGCCATGTGTGATCCCGGACCAGCAGCACCAGCAGCACCTAGAAGTTATAGGAAACGCACATTCCTGGGCTGCATCCCAGACCAGCCGATCAGAACCTCTGTAGGTAGGAGGCAGAGGCTTCATTCTGCAGGTTCTCCGGGTGATTCTGACATGGATAAAAGTTTGAAATCTACAGTCCTTTAGTGGTTACTCTTACATTATTAATAAATGTATTTAATAAGCATACAAAATGAAAGCCTTCTCCCTTTCAAACAATGTGAGAACTGTAGACTTTAATCCTGATTCTCCCTTCCCATCTGAAATATTTATAAGGCGTAGTGCTTGATTCCATGTTCAGATGAATCACTCCTCACATAGATGTTCTAACATTGTAGAAGCTTCCTTTCTCACCGTTATTCTTGTATGTAATTTCCTCCTTGAGGAACAGATTTCTCACCTACTCTAGTATATTCTTTAACTGTTCTTTTTGCAAAGTTCTGTGGGTGGTATTCTGTCTAAAAGGTCTATGTTTCCACCTCTTCCTTGAGCAGCACTGCAGTTATATGCAAAATACAGCTTGATAGATATTTTTTATTAACACTTTGAATACATTATGACATTGTCTTCCAGGTTTTATTCTTGCCAATAAGAAGTCGGCTGTCCACCTGTAACTCTTTTGTAGATGCTCTGTTAAGAAAGATGATTTGGGGCTGAGGATATAGCTCAGTGGTAGAGCCCTGGGTTCAATCCCCAGCACCGCCAAAAAAAAAAAAAGATGATTTTTTTCCTTGACTTTGATCTTACATGTTCTCATATCACATGAATAAGGTGATTTTTCACTTACGCTGCACAGGATTTGATGTGGTTCTTCAGTGCTGTGACCCCACCTCCTGAATTCTGGATACTTCTGGGTCATCGCTCAACAAGGACATCTCCTGCTTCTCTCTGTACTTTCCTCTGGGGACTCTGGTTGCATGTGTGGCTTCCTCCTCTGTCACAGGTGCCCCTTGGCCTCTCCGGCTGCTTCTCTCCACTCTGTTCTGTGTTCTAGGTGGTTCACTGACTCTCTGATGGGTGCTGGGTGGTGGGTACCTAGCACACAGTGTTCGCTGAGGTGGGCTCTGACTTGAAATCCCCTCCTGTTACCAGTTACAACCTCACCTGAATGATTCGTTGGAGTTACAATAAAACTCTAGGTCGTGTTGCCAGCTCCTGTTTGGGAATAGTATATGATTTAGATCTAATATCCCAAAATGTGATAATCATATTTTCTGTTATTGATTTGTTATTCTATCAAAGTGACACTCCCACCCCCAAAAGTGGGGCCCCAGGTCTGGGATGTCACTGGTTTCAGCCCTTCTTGATCCTCCTTCCACTTCCCATGCTGCCCAACAGGCTCAGCATGGCTGGTGGCTCCCCCCAGCTCCTTCAGTCCCTCGGCTGGCTCCACCTGAACTCACTGCTCATCCCCTGAACCTCTCAGGCCTTCCTTCTCTGCAGGCCCTTGAGGGCCCCAGCTTCCTCTCTGCTCTTTACCTGTGGACTCGATGTCCCTTTGGCTTAGTCGTCTGCTTTTGTAGGTCCTTTCAGTCTCCCGTGCCCTACACGCTGAGGTGTTAGCATCTAGTGTGGTGTGAAGGTCACTGAGTGCACGTCTCCCTGAGGAGGAAACTGTGTGTCTGACAACCAAGTGCAAGAGCCCCGGAGTCGCAGAACCAGCCCACAGGGCACAGGGTTCAAGGAGCAGGACTGTAGGTTCCACCTGGGTCCAGAGGGAACGCTGCTCTTTCATTAAACGGGGCTGTGCATGAGCAGCTTCCAGGCAGTACACGAGCATCGGCAAGGTCAGGGCCTCGCCCACTCTGTCACTGGGACGGGGCAGTCCCCAGAGAAAGACAGCCTAGGCCTTCCTGCAGAATGGATCAGCAAGGAGGGGCTTGGGGGTCACCTTTACTTGGTGACACTTCTTTAAGATGGTCTGTGGATGCACACAGATTGGCTTTACTATTTATAGCAGATGAATAGCAGCATCTACGCTCAACTGAGAAGATAGTGCCAAAAGAGGTCATTCGAAATGACAATATTCATGGGGGCTTTCTTTCTTTGGAAAATAGCCAAAATTATTCTGTTGTGACTTTCTTTCCTCTTTCCTGGTGTTTTCAGTGGAAAGAGCACAAATAATTTGGTCTTCCCTCATAGTCCTATCCTGTGGCTTGTGAGGTTTGTCACGCGGCGTAATCAGGCTGAGCAGGATTGTGGAGGTAGGACACAGGAGTGAGTGAGCGTCGGAGAAGCGGAGGCCCCTCATGCTCCTCCAGATGTGTGGGGTGGGGCTCTGACCCAGGAACCAGATTCGGGGATCAGCAGGGAGACGAAGATGTGGGACGCAGTTGGGGTAGAAGACACGTTTTGTTCAGAGATGGCCTCAGCCTCCAGACTCCAGGCTAGCTTCCGCCCCCAGCCAGCTCTGTCTCAGTCCTCATTTGCCCCATTTTGTCCCTGCCAACTGTTTAACTGCTATGACAGACTCGGCCAGAACAGCTGTAGAGGAGGAAAGTTTATTTGGGGCTCATAGTTTCACGGGTCTCACTCCACAAACAGCTGGCTCCAGGCCTCGGGGCTGGAGGTGCGGCTGAACATCATGGAGGAAGAGTGTGGCAGAGGGAAGCAGCTCCCATGATGCTCAGGAAGCAGAGAGAGAGAGTTTAGAAATATATACCCCAAAGCCACACCCCAGTGCCCCCCTGCTCCAGCCACACCCACCACTTCAGTTGCCAGAGTTAATCCCTGTGAAGGGATTAATTCACTGATTGAGTCAAGACTCTCACAACCCAGTCATTTCTCTTCTGAGCCTTGTTGCTTTGTGTCACACGTGAGCTTTTGGGGGACGCCTCACATCCAAACCATAACAGTCCCATTCGCCCATTTTCACACCTGAGTCTTCGCCACAGGCCCTTTTTGTATGCAGGAAAAACAAGGAAGGCACACCGCTGACAGCTCGCCTATGGGGCGCGTGCTCCCAGCGAGTTACGTCTGACCTTGACTCTGTATGCGGAAGCACAGTGTGTCTGGCCTTGACTCGCGGTGCTCAGGTCGGCTCCTCTTGGGCCTGGACAGGGCTGTTCTGAGGCCTGCGGATACTTCACCCCTTTACCCGTCTTCTACCTGGAGGAGGACAGAGGGTAAAGAGAGCACGTGGAGTTGAGTCTTTGTAACATGGATCCTGCCTCCACCCACTTTAAGAATGAAGATGTGAGCCGTCTAGCCTGGAGCCCAGTGTTCAGCAAGCACAGGTGGCCCCGCAAGCTGCCCTGTCCTCCACTCGCCTGCCACCAGACTTGTTAGGGACCTTGTGTCTTGTCGTTGGGCATTTATCCTGAAAGGCTGTTCTGGGCCAGGCCAGGCTCCTCACTGCTGTGACTGGGAAGAGCAGGTCCCTGGTGATGGCTGTGACCTGTCTGTCCTGCCTGTGCTGGGTCCTGCGCTGGGCTGAGTCTGGCCAGGGAGGCCTTTCCTTGGTGCCATGTGGCAACAGGTGCTTCCTCTCTCTGTGGCTGTAGAGCCACACCTCATGGGGATGTTTGGTGATAGCTTTTAGTTTCAGGTAGGCCGGTAACTTCCTGTGTGACCTGCATGATCCATTGAACCTCTCTGAGCCTCGCTCCTGCTCTAAAAATTGAGAGGGTCTGGGCTTGGTGTGGGAGGAGAGACCGTTACCCCCATGTCAACGTGGACATGCTCAAGCAGAGCTGGAGCTGTGATCCAGACCCATGTGGAGGCGCTCCAGCCTGCTCCCCATACTAGGAGATGAGCCCCAGGCCTCCACCTCCGTGCTTCTCCCTGTGGGCATCACGAGGGGCTACTGAACACCATGTGGTCAGGAATCAGAGACCAGAAGTACTGGTGCTCCGGCGATGGCCGTCTTCGGTGGTTGAGAATGGCAGAATCCACTTTCTTAGCTCAAGTGGAAAGTCTCAGGGAGCCTGCGCTTCCTTCTGCAGTTTTCTTGAGAAAGACGAGGCACAGAGCTGGGGAAGGAGGGAAGGCACCTGGGGCCCTGTTGCAATCAGAGCAGGCGCCCGCGCTTGGAGCCCTCAGACGCCTGATTACGGTTTGCTTGTGCGTAAATACAAGTTGCCGTGCTAAGCAAAAAATAATTGTAATAGATTCACTTAATCATAATGCGGCGGAGTTGGACTTGTGAGAGCTTTAAACTTGCAGATGAGGCTCCCCCAGGGCAGCCCGCTGATTGCAGAGCTGCGCCTGACCTACTTACAGCTCTTCCAGAGGCGCTGCAGCCTCCCAGGACGCGCCAGTGTGCGGAGAACCCGGCAGAGCCGCGTTCCGTGCCCTGTTGGTTCAGGCGTTTGGGGCCAGCCTCCCTGGAGGCTCCTTGCTCAGGCTCGCAGGTCTCACCTCCTGAGCCGCAAGGTCGGCATTGATACCGACACCAGGAGTTCTCAACAGCGGTGATCGGCAAGAGGGTTTCCAATCCAGAGGCCTCTTGTCTGGGGGAGGGCACTTGGGCGTAAAGGAGCAAGGGAGCCCAGCCAGCCGCTTCTCGGACCCTTGCCCTTGGACCCGGAAGTCACGTGTGTGAGCGTCTCCTGCAGGGAAGTTTCACATTCCTCATCTGGTCGGGTTAATGGTGGGGAGGAGAGGAAGTGACACCAGCTTTGAAAGGAGTCCCTCTTTCCCAGAAGGAGCCAGGCCTGAGTCTGGTTTAGAGCTCTGGGTCTCTCCATCCATGCCGGCCCCTGATGGCTGGCACAGGTGAGGTGGGGAGACCATGTCACATGAACCCGAGAGGTGGGACCTCCAGCTGGCGGGTGGAGCAGGGTGCTGCTTGCTCAGCTGTCAGACTCCAAAGGCACAGGGCTGTGGAGCCCCGTCCACCTGGGTTCAGGACGCATCCGCCAGGCCTGGCCTGACGTGGAGGTGACCTCACTGAGCAAACCCAATACTGTCACGATCAGCCCTCTGCAGTGAAGCACGTGGCCCAGGTCAGGCGGTGAACAGTCATTGGCCAGAGCCAGGCTTCCTTCACCCTTCCTCAGAATCCACCCGCCTGCTGGTCCCAAGCCCATCAGCACAGGGCTCTCTCCCCAGGCCTCTCCCACCCTCTCGGGTTCCCGTTTCTTCCTGCTCCCTGGACCACCTCCCCTTCTCTTCTCTCCACCTGCTGTTCTGCATCTGTCACTAAAGCTCATTGCTAGCTCATGGCCAGTGTCCCCGAAGGCATGCTGAGACCGCTGGGCTCTCTGCTTCCGGGGGTTGTGTATGTGCCAGGGCCTCTGGGAGACCTCTCACCCTGGTTCATGGCCAGCAGCCTAGCCAAGTGTTTATCCAGAATGTGGGTTGGTGTGGGAGTCACTGGAAATGAGAGCCAGGGGAGGATCTGCAGAGGACCTGATGAGCCTCTCTGGCCCCCTTTGCATATTCATACACGAGTCTGAGCCTCCTCGTTGGTGGTTCAAGAATCACAGTGCTGGCTCCTGGCCGGAGGGCTGAGTCACCCTGGCTTTTGAACTGCTCCTTGGTGGCTCTGTTTCCCAGCCCAGGTCCTGTGTTCACTACGGCTTCCTGATGTGCTGTACAGGCCTCTTGAGTCGAATTCAGTGTTTTTCCTTCTCTCCACTTGATGGCCTTGGTGAAGAATGTATCTCATTGTCTTGAAAGCCAACTGGCCGTCGGGGACAAGCCCTCCTGTCATGCACAGCTCCCACCGTGGGGCAGCACCCTGCAGCACACACTCACTGCACCTGAAGGGCCAGCAGCAGAGCTGGACACGGGTGGTTCCTCGGTCACTTGCCACAAAGCTGAAGTCTGCAGCCAGGTGGCTAGCCCTGCTTCCATCCTCCCACGGACATTCACCATCCGTGTCTCCAGCCAAAGCTATGGAGCATGTTGGCCCTTCCCTGTCCCCCCAAGCCAACAGGTCCCCTTGCCACACTCTGCTCTCTTAGGCCCACTCTCCCCTGCGCTTCCTGCCCATAGACAAGCAGCTCCCACACCCAGTCTTGGCTTCCAAAGTGTTTTGTAACTTGCACTTTAATGACATGGAGCTATTCCTTCAGCAAGAGCAGCTGACCAGATGAAATGAAATTAATATTTTTGAAAACCTGGACAATGCTGGAATGCCAGGTTTTGCATGAACCTCCCTGAAAAGGTCCCATGTGAAGGGGCATCCAAGTCCTGAACACACACCCTAGCCCTAGCCTGAAGGAGCAGCTCTGCTGAGATGAGCTGGCAAGCTTTCTTCCAGTCCTCCTGTTGCTTCTTTCAAATGTCCTTAAATAGCTGAGGTGCCCACAGGACAAAGGAAGATAAGGTACAAAGACGAGCAACAGTTTGGCTGCCTACTCCTGACTGTGATGCATGTCCTCTAAGTGACCTTGACACGGTTCTGGGGCATCGCCCTCTCTGACAAATGCTTCCTTCTGCTTTCAGCTCGAGGACCTGCTGCACAAGATCCAGTTCGTCCTGACCTACGTGGCCCCCTGGCAGATGGCGTGGGGCTCCTCCTTCCACGTGTTCGCTCAGCTCTTTGCCATCCCTCATATCCTTTCTGATTCTGTTCTCACCCACAAGCTGAGGTCTGCATTATACAGGGTGAGCTCTCATTGAACCCTGCCAGGAAACACACTTTCAAGTCTCTGCGACATCAGCCTAATGGGACATGAGGAGGCACTTTGGATCCCCTCAGGCCACTTAGCTTTCAAAGATGTTTGTGGTTCTGAACTCTCACTGCTTCTCTGCACATATTCAGAAGTTGCTTTTATTTTTTCTGATCCTCCCATTTCCCATGCCCAGCTCTGCATTTAGAGATCCTTCCTGTCTTTTAAATGGAAATTAACTGCTTAAATTATTGGCTTGACTTGTGCAAAATAGTGCAAATAGATTCACAGTCATTAGACACTATGGACAAGGTTGATGTGTCCAGCATGCTGATATGTATTATATTATGTTATGATACCATTATCTTATATATACCGCATCGATATTCACAAACCCCAAATTAGCTGCAAACAGAATCAACCAAACATTTTTGAATACTGAAAAAGTATTTGAAGTACTGAAAAATTATGGTTTTGTTGGTAGAGCTAGTGGCCAAGAAGGCTTGGTGTCTTTGTACATTTTCATGTCTTCATGATGATAATTTGTTTCAGTTCACTTCAAAACAAACTTGAGATGCCCCTTCTAAAGATCATGTCCACATAGCTACATTTCATGCTCATGTGTGTGCTTGTGTGGAGGGACAGAGAGAAAGATGGATAAAAAGTGCTCTTGAAGACAGAAATTAATTGAAAAATCCTTGCTTCAGGTCTGAAATGTTCCCAGAGAGGTGTCAGCCCACTGGTTCACACTCTGTGGACCTGTTTCCAAGATGTGGGCTGGGACCCAGTTGCATCAGAACCTGGAGAGCTCACTAAACACTGACTCAATCAGATAACAGGGTGCAGGCTTCTGCACCCCACCCTCAGAGCCTCCTGGGTTGTTCCTGCACCCAGCGGTGAGTGGGAGCCTGAGTGGGAGCCACAGTTCTCACTCTGCCCCTCCCTGGGTGCTGTTGGCAGGTTGGAGCGCCTGCCTACAGCTCCTTCCTCCTGCAATTTGCAGAAGGCTCATTAGGACAACTCGTGAGAATCTCTGGGATGGAACTGGTTACTCAGGGCTGGAAACACGCTTGGCATAATCATTCAGCGGTAACAGCCTGGGTTTTATAAATGCTCTCCTCCGAGATTATTTGTTTAAAAAGAAAAGTTAAGCAGATCAAGAGCTGGCCTCACAGGGCACACTGTTCTGCGTTCCTATTCTTAGACCTGCGTTGCTATTTCTGAAGTATTCCAAGGTTGCCTGGCAGAGAAGCACGCGCTCATGCCCCACCCTGCTGCCTCTGGACTTTAGGCATTTTCTAGTGCCAGGTGCTCAGTTCCCTCAACAGGACCCTTCAAAACACAGATGGGGAGGTGACAGCGTGGGTGGGTTTCTGTTTATTTCTGTTGTGTGTCTAGGGTCTCTTATGCAGGATTTCAAGCACAATTGGCTAATGGAAATCGTCACCATCGTGCAGCTCTGCGGTGGGGGAGTTGCAGTAGGAATCTAAAGCTTGGCCTTCTGACCAGTGTGTGCCAGGCTGCAGTGCTGCCCTGGCTGACGGCGCCTTGTTGGGTGCGTGTGGTGATCCCAGAGCTGAGCGGAGGCTGCTGAGCTGCATGGAGGCTGCTGGAGGGCCCTGGACACGTGAGGTTCTCACACAATCCCACGGCCTGGCACTTGAGAGCACCTGAGGGAGTGGAAGCAGCCTGAGCCTCCATCACAGCCTGCACACAGTGTGCACGGCACCGCGCACTCTCTTGAGAAACCCCTCACTGGGGGTGTGGCAGTGCTGGGCGTTTGCCTTTCTCATCCAGCCCCGTGCCTCCTTCCTGGTTTCCTCCCTTTGGCCACAGTAGGAGCTTCCACAGGGGCCTCTGCCCTGGTGCTGTGGCATCCAGGCTGCTCCCTGCCCTGTCCACAGACACCCCCACTTTGCTCAGTCACAAAGCAGGCATTTTTCACCTGGAGTCCAACAGCACTTTGCTCAGAACGCATGAGAATCTGCGTCTATACCCCGACCAGATGAAGCTGTCCGGATCCTAGATGCCAGCCCTGGATCCTGACTGATTTTGAAATGTTAATTATTTTATCACTCTGTTAAGGAGCTGTGGTCTCCTCCTGGCACTGAGAAGGGAATAGTCGACTCTGTTTGGAACTGACTCAGCCTTCAGGCCAGCAGGCCGTGGCGGGGAAGTGCTTTCCCAGTGCCAGCACGTCTCCCCTTGGTGTTCTGTTGGTTTCTGAGAGCAGGCCTCAGGGGAAAGACGAGAAGTCTCGCCCCTCCACACCCGCAGACACCGTGCAAGGCCGCTGTCGCCTGGTGACGGGGCAGACTCCCCCACATTGCCCCTCAGCATGCAGTGCCGAAGGCTGCCTTCCAGTGACTTTATCTTTTAATTATTGGTGTTGATGTTTTTATTTTAAATGTGCTTTTAAAGAAGGCCCCTTGATGCCAGAGGGCAAGCCCTGGGCCCTCTCTCGGAAGGAACCGAAGAGGGCTTCAGGTGGCCCTGTTCCAAGGGCCCTCTCGGCGTCCCTCACCAGTGCCGGGCCATCTTTCCTGTTTGCTCTAAGCCAACTCTATGTCCCCTTGGGTCCTCCCCGCACTCGGCTCTCTGTTGGCTGCTAGTAGTTTCTCACTTACCTTCTGGATAACTGTGCAATATAATCTTTGGGGAAATTTTAGAATCAAAGAGAAGGGTAATGCCCACCCCTTCGGCACTTGGCCTTGACTGGTCCCCGGGAGCCCTAGCCACACTAGGCCCCACGGTGTCTTCCCTCCCTTCCCATCAGCTCTCTGGGGACACCACCACACACCTGGCTTCTGATGTCCCTCAGCACCTAGATTGGGACATCTCCATGGCATTCCCTTTCCTTGGTGACAGGGGACATCCAATGGGGTACTTCTTGTCACCCATCGCTTTCCTCTTTGGCTAAAGGCTAAAAGTACCCACTTCTGCCCCAAGACACGGGCGTTTTTGGCCTTTGGCAGCACGTTGCTCAGTGGTTCTCCATTTGAATGTAGCTCAAAATAAAGGGCACAGCATGCAGGGCGATGGAGGCCCATTGACCCCTCACAGCTCAACCTGGAATGGATCCTGGGTATTCACGCAGGGTATGCTTCATTCCACTCCTGAAGATGCTCGGGAGAGAATAGAGAGGTTTAACAAAGGAAAAGAGAAAGTCACTTTTGAAGCCAAGGGCCTGACCTAAGTCTACAGAGCTGTCTGGGAAAGGGTCTGCACGGCACCAGGACAGCTCCCCTCCCTCGGGGTTAGGAGTCCTGCCTCGCCTCCACCCGGGTCACACGCTCTGGGCCAGGCCAGTGACCATCTTGATGATGAGAGTCTTCCCATCAGTGCCAGGCATTCCCTGTTACTCTGCTAGAACTTCCTGAAACTGGCTGAGGAAATGAGATGGCCACATGTGCACAAGTGAGAGGCCACAGCGTCTGCCTTCCACGAAGGAGGGTGGCCTTGCAGCAGGTCGGAGCAGGTCTGCAGTGGGCAACGGGCCCTCGCCGCAGGCCAGGGAGGACGTGCACCATGAGATCTGGAAGTCTGGCCCTCTGTCCCCAGCACCCAGAGCCTTGCTCTTGCACCCAGGCTGACCATACCCCCCCACCTCGGGTCTCGTTCTGAGGCCCCACTTCCAGAGGCCCCCAGGGCTTGAGCTGAAGGCTCCAGCCACACCACGTTTAATCCTGAGCAGTTTCGAGTGTCTCTGATCACCCTCAGTGTGCGAAACCAGCCCTTGCCAGTAAGTGAGAATCCCGTGCAGGAGGGCTGAGGAGGCAGGTGGCCCCGCGGGGCTGGGCCTCCACGTGCACCTGCGTCTATCTGTGGAGCAGACCTGCACTGAGCCCCCTGTGTGAGAGGTATGGGACACTTTGTGTGTGTGTGTGTGTATGTGTGTGTGTGTGTTGGGCAGCGGGGGGGCGGCTAAGAAACAGGCTGCCTTCCCAAACAGTGCCAGCTGCTAATTTTTGAAGTGTCCTTTAGTTTTACTTATTTATAAAGCCACTCGGTGCTGTGGTGAGTGTGCCCGGGCTTTCCATCAGCTCACCGCATCTAGTGTGAGGAGACAGTCCTTCTCAATCCCCAGATGTTGTCCGAAGCACGCGTCTGCGGGTGGGTGGAGCAAGGCCCCGCAGCACCAACTGAAAGCTTTCTGTTTCTAAATCTGTACCTGGAGAGACCAAGGGCATGTCCTCTGTCTGTCTTGAGTGAGAAAATGCCATTAATGAAAAGCAGTCAAAACCTGAAAAGCTATTTGCAGACCTAGCAATGGAAGCATTCTGCCTTAACTCCCGTCCCAGATTCCGCCATGCTGCTCTTCCAGACGGCGGCCACCTCCGTCTTCTCCACGCCTCTGAGCCCGTTCCTCGGGAGCGTTATTTTCATTACCTCGTACGTCAGGCCGGTGAAGTTCTGGGAGAAAAACTACAAGTAAGAGCCTAAAATCAGTGCTGACCGCTGTGCTGGGGACACCCAGAGCGCCTGTCCCTTCCCCTGCAGCAGCTGTGGCCTCAGGCTCCGTCCTCTGCGGGGCGGGCAGGGCCCAGCCTGGCTCCCAGCGACTCCCCATTGTTGCGCGGCTCTGGGGCCCTGGCAGGAGCACGGTGATTGGGAATTAGCAACGGGACGCCAGTCCAGGTGTTTGCAGCTGTGAAGGAAGGGTGAGCGGTGCTGCCAGGTCTTAGGTGACCTAGGGAGTGGGGGACAGGTCCTCGTCATTCAGGTGCTGAGATCGGCCCGAGGGCACGGTGCTTCCCTCTGTGGGGTCCCTGTGTGGGCACCCGGCACAGCGTGGGCCACCTCCATGAGATGCAGCTCCAGGAGCTGTGGAGCACCTGCCTGCACCTTTGCTGCTGGGACTGGTCTCGGCTCCCTGAGCCTCGGGACCACGTAGCGCGTGGTCTTTGCTTTGGGTGCTGCCGTTCTAAGGAGGGTGTTCTGCCACTAGCCACACCCAGCCTGGTGTCGTTCTCAGGGGATGGTGGGAAGACAGGAGTAGGGAGTTGCGCCAGGGAGGACTCGGGTCAGCGGAGGGGGAGAGCCTGGGACCGGGCTGTCTCGGGAGGGCAGAGGCCCCTCGTGCAGGGGCAGAGCTGTGTCTCGGACCTTCTCACCTGTGTGCTTCCTCAGCCCCGCCCGCTCTCCGTGGTGTGCCCACACTGTGTGCACCTCTGGCACTGGACAACGGTCTCAGGGCCAAGAGAAGGCAGGAGACCGTGGCTCCCATTTGTGGTAGGAGGTGGTTTGCCTGGAGGTGAAAGTCCGGGTGCAGGCCGGGTGGTATGGTGGCTCCAACAGCCCGAGCTCCACACTGCCTGGCTTCACACCTCCCCGCCACCTCTTACCACCGGAGACCTCGGGCTTCTGTCCCCTTATCAGTAAAACAGGGGTGAAATAAGAGGATCACTTATGAGGAGAAAATGCACCAGCATTGGTAAGACCTGGGATGAGCCTGCACATAGAGGTGCCTCGTAGGTGCCTGAGCCAGTGTGACGCTCTGCAGAGGAACCCGTCCCCAGGTGAGCTGCAGCAACAGGGGTTTCCCATGGCCACAGGGGAGGTCTCTGTGCAGAGGGAGGCCTCAGGTCCTCGCGCGCTTCTTCTTCGTTATTTCCCCTCCTCGCTTCCAAATTTCAGCGCCCCTTCAGGGCGATAGACTTGGAGCCCAAGGGCCAGTTGACACTGCGGCTCAGTCACAGGGGCTTCTGTGCAGGATTCATGTTCCTCCACTTGGTGGCCCAAGGGACTGGTTTAGCCAGCACATAATAGTTTAGCACTTACTTGCGGGGTGTCGCCCTTGGGTGGGAGGGACTGCAGGTCTGTGGGGTCAGAGGCCAATGCTCCCCTCTTGCCAGGTCTCCCTGTGGGGAACAAGTAGAACATTTCTCAAATCCCCTTGGGAAAGAGCTCTTCGGGAACACTCGGTCTGAGAGGGAGCATCATGCGGGCTCTGTGACCCGTCTGCCTGAACACTCAGCAGATGGAATCGGGACAGCAGAGCAGTGGGAACCAGGATAGGCCCCAGCAGGAAATCTCACCTGGGTCCTTGCAGACACCCTGGGAAACATCAATGTCTTCGTGTTCTCGTTATCTTTTACTAACAAATAACCACCAACTTCAGTGTCTAAAACAGCAAACCAGCAACTTCCTACATCTCCTGGCCTCTGTGGGTCAGACTTGGAACAAGCTCCACCACATGGTGGTGACACAGGGTGACACGGGGCCCCTCATGCAGCTGCAGTCACCAGATGAGGAGGTGAGTGGGGCCAGAAGAGCAGAGGCTGTCTCTCCAGGTGATTTCCAGGTGTGGTGACAGTCTGGGCTTCAGCATGGGCCTCGGGGCCCAGCTCTGGGGTCCCCAAGGTGAAAGGCCATGCTTTCCCACTCTCCACAGAAGCCCTATAGCCCCCCTCACTCTGTTGTCTAGAAGCACATCCAGACCCACCAGCTTCCCGGGAGGGAACTCTCCAGCTGTGGATGGACAAGCAGCCAGGCCCAAGAGGGACTTGCAGGATGAGGAACCATCGCTGTCATCTTTGCAAAGTAAATTTGCTGTCGTGGTCTTCAGTAACTTCTATCCAGAGGTGGCCTGGCCTGTGTGTGCCTTCAGTTCTGGGCTGGGTGGTTTTCTCCTGTCTCTGGAGCCCTGTTGGGCGTGCATTGCCAGAGCTAGGAAGTCCCCTGCAGGCTGATCTGCCGTTGATTGCCGTGGTGTGTACATCTGCACTGCTGAGCTCCGCTGGGCGCCTCCACTTCAATCCCAGGCAGGACAGCAAGTGCACCATGGTGGGGGTGGGCTGTGCTCACACATCCCGTCGGGGGATTTGAGGAGCTGCAGAAGCACATCCCGGTGTTGTGACTCATCGCCCTTCTCTTTGTATGTGAGCTGCACTAAATAACCAACTGTCACTAGCATGAGACAGACGTTTAGGCCACAAAGTACGACCCACGTGCCCAGCTACCTCAGCAAACTCCTTTGTCCTGGAGCGGGGACTGTGTTCAGCCCTCGCAAAGAATGGAGGTGCCCAGTGGCAGTGGCTCTGCTCCACTGTGTCAGAAATCTATAAAATGTGAAATGCATACAGACATCAGCAGCTGGCTCACAGGGAATCACGGCTCCTGCAGTCTGCTGCTCCAGAGTGTGCTCCAGACTGGTCTGAAATGGCACAGCGTCCTGTGTCGTGCTGGGCCTCTGTGTCAGTGTCTCGTCCTGGGCTTTCACCCACAGGCAGTGCTCTATGGGACTTCAGAGTGCCAGCTCTCAGGCTGTGTCCTTGGACCCGCCCTGGTCAGCAGGGGGTGCTCAGCTCTACTTAGTCCTCAGCTTCATGTCAGACGCTTGAGCTTCACAGCCATCAGACCTCCTTAATTAAAACCCAGCCCCTAACCCTGGGTAGGTGCTTGGGAAGTTACTCAGTCTGTGAGCCTCTGTCAGTCTGTTCCCTGTGACTGGAACTGCAGGCCACAGGCTGGTCATTGATGAGGAATGAAGGTGTATTCAGCTCAGGAGCTCCGTGGTCGAGGGGCCACATTTAATGAGGTCATTCTTGCTGATGGGGACTCTGCAGAATCCCAGGGCAGTGCTGGGCACTACGTGGTGAGATGACCTAGCCTAGGTCTCTCCTCTCTTATGAAGTCACAGCCCATTGGATCAGGACCCCACTCTTCAACCTCATTCAACCTTAGTCCCCCCAGGGTCCACTCCAAACCCCACGGTTGGGTCAAGCTTCCGTCTTACGCCGCTCCACAGGGAGTACTGCCAGCGTGGGTTTTGGTGGGGCCTTTCAGCACAGCAGCCCCATTAAGCTTTCCACAGAACGGGATGACCATCCCTGTGAGCCTCTGAGGACGCAGACCCCCCAGGAGACACGGTTCCCTGTGGTAAGTGCCAGGTCATTTCCCTCCACAATTCTCCTGCCCTCACTCCCAGCCCCAGGTGGCCTCCTTCCCCGTGCATCTGTCTCCTCTCCCTCGACTTCAGATGCGGCCATGTCTGGACGTGCCCTGCATCATGGCTGCCCCAGTTGTCCTGTCTGACATGGCAGATTGCCATCACACCAGCTAGGGGAAGGGCAGAGGCACGAAGTGCATGACATC
Source organism: Glaucomys volans (assembly GCA_020662805.1). Lineage (NCBI taxonomy): Eukaryota > Metazoa > Chordata > Mammalia > Rodentia > Sciuridae > Glaucomys > Glaucomys volans. The sequence goes on from JAJEJO010048131.1 coordinate 404,960, forward strand.
AATCCACGGCCAGCGGGCTGCCAGGTGCCCGACCACGTGCCCGCCCCCCACCCGACAGTCCAGCCACTCGAAGGCCCAGCTTTGGCCTTTGAGCATCACTGTTGCCTTGGAGACAAGGTCCCCTCAACAGCCCAGCAAGAGGCATGGTGCAAAGGCAAGTCCCCTGCCAGCGGCCACCTCAGCAGCTCCTAGGGGGAAATGGTCCAGTGGACCTGCCAGTCGCCCTCACCCAGATGTCACGGGTCCTTTTCCCACTGACTTCATGACCTGCGCTGACGCCACCTGATCAGCTCACGTGGGGGAACCTGACGCCTCTTGGAATCTGAAACTTCTCAGTTACTCTACTTAACCTTGGCCAAGCCGCCTCCACCCTCCCAGTCTTCTGTGTGCGGCTCACTGCAGAGCCCACCCTGCATCAGCCTTCGTCCTCTGGGTGAGGCCAACATTCCAGCCGTGAGGACGCTTTCCAGGGCGTCTGTCCTCATCTCTGCAGCCCTTCAGCAGGAACCGTCACCTGCCGCCACCTGGGTCTCTATTGGTGACAGCCAACAGGATGGGCCGGCTGAGTCAGACCATCAGAGGAGCCAAGGATGTACCCTATTTTTGTAACTTCTTCAGGGCGGACTTGGCTGCTGTCCCTCATGCACGCAGGTGTTCTAAAGGTACGTCAGGAGACCTTGCTGCCACGCACTGAGCTCCTTAAAAGCAGTTTTCCCCAGGTAGGAAGTAGGCAGCTCATCCTGTCTTGAGGGCTGATGGAAGCCGCCTGCGGCCAGGGTTTTCCCTCCCTGTGGAGCTACGCAGGCAGTGACGTATTTCAACTTGAAGGTAGATTACTCCGTCACGTCCCTGGGGGAGTTCACCAGGTGCCTGAGCATCATGGCAGAGGATCCGACCCACTTCTGAGGCCCGGTCTCAGTGAGACTGAGGTGCAGGTCAGAAGCTCCACCAGGCGGTGTTCTCTGGCCTTCAGGCCTTGTGCCCACGCTTGCTGCAGGTCTGAGGCTGGCCGAGGTGGCAGTGAAGAGGGTGGGCACGGGGCACAGCTGTGCCCGTCTTACTGAGCACCTGCTCGGCCCTCTCAGGGGTCTCTCCAGGCCTCAGCACTCCCTGCAGGGCTTCACCTCCCTTATCTGACGGACCAGAGAAAGGCCACACGGGAAGTCTGAAATCCTGCCCAAGGTCACAGAGCTGGTGAGCGGCTGAGCCAGGCAGCAGCCCAGGCCAGGCCTTCTTCCAGGCCCTGGACGCTGCTCATTCTGCCCCAAGGCCTCTCACATGCCATCAGCCCCCGCACACACACACACACACACACAGAGTCGGACACTGCCAGTGAAGCGCTTGCCTCACACAGGCTCTGCCGTGAGTGCCCTGCATGGCTCAGGGCTCCGTGTGAAAGGAAAGGCAGGTGACCACCCTGTGCCTAAGGGACTAGAAGTCCCTTAGGACCCTCAGGGGCATTCTGCAGCCCCTCGCAGTGGCAGAGAGCCCTCACCCAGGCCGGTGCTAGTGCTGATAGTGTAGTGCTGATCCCCAAGATCAGCACTACAGTCACGAGGCCACCAGACTTTCAGCAGAGGAGCCAAAGAATTCGTCTTGGATTTGCCATTTTGAGCTGAGGTTTCTGTCACTTGAAACTGCAAGCAGGTGACCTCTCTTACAGAAGGGACCCTCCCCCACACCTCTACCCCACGGAGTGACAGCAACCTTTGTCATCCAAACTCCGTGGGTCGGTCCGAGGGCGAGTTTCAGGGAAGGGGCCAGCATCGCCTCATACCTCCGGGGCCCGGGGCAGCTGTGGTTGAGCCTCCCGCTCCTCCATCACTGACACACCTGTGACCTGGGCCAGCCCTGCCTCCTCCCTTCTCTGCCCCAGCCCCTCACTGGAATGCCAGATCTGGGTTGGAAAGCCGCTCCACCTGAGAAGTGAAGCAGCCCGGCCCGTCGGCTGTCTGCTGAGGGATGAGGAGGCTCTCCCACACGCCGCAGGGGGCTCTGAGGCTTGGAGCACGTTTATCCCAGACAGAGGCACTTTCAGGGACTCCAGCCTGTGGACTTCTGGACCACGCTGGGTTTGACCTCAGTATTCACTGCACCGCGGTGTCTGCTTTTACTCGGGGTCCTGATCCTTTTTGCTGAGCAGGGAAGGTGTCTGGGAAGTGCATGAAGCAGGCTGTGGGCTGCGGGATGGAGCCCGCCATCCCACCTGCTTCCCAGCTGGCTGCACCTGCCGACTCCTCAAGGTCACCCCAAGCCAGGCCGTGGGGCTGGCCCAGCTGATGGATGGCTACAGGCTGTGCGAGGCAGGGACCGCAGGGAGGACTCCGCCTCTCCAGCTCCTAGGAACGTGTTAGAGACGAGCCTGATTTATTCCGAATAAGGAAGGCAGGATGTGTGCAGCTTGTAGACCTGCACCATCCCAAACCCTGTCACTGTGGGACTCAAATAGACGTGACGTGGGAGATCTATGAGAGATCCAAGGCCCCTGGACGGTGGGACTCACTCCCGCAGTGCCTAAAACAGCCTCCGTGGAACGGGCAGATACTCAGGTGACATTCCCAGTCACCCTGTGTGCCATCTCATTCGCTCCCAGTAAGCGGGGTCATGGAAAGCCCCCCTGCAGCTCTGTGTTAAAACCCATTCTGTGAGACCCCGCTCGCCACTCAGGGCCTGTTGGTCTTGTCACCTGCCTGTGTTCCCGAGAGCTGCCCCTGCTGCGTGGGAACCATGTCCTTGCCCAGGCCCTGCAGCAGCCCTGCTCCCAGGGCTTACGATGCCCTCCCACCATGGACGCTGCAGTCGCTCGATCAGTGAACTTGGCCAAGCAATGGGTGCTTCCCTTCGTGATTTTTAAATGGAAAAATGTGCAGTAGTGTGAGAATCCCCCACCCGTGAGACTCGGGGAGACAGGCGTCCAGATGAGCCAGGTGATGCCATGCTGGAGGCTTCTTTTGCCTCTTGTACCGTCTTGAGCAGGTGGCTCTTGAGTCACTGTTGTTTGTTTCAGGGTTTGAACAGTCGAAACTCACTTCACTGCAGCCAGGAAAACTTTGAGGGATGCCCTGAGGTTTTCAGGAAAAGAAGGAAAATTCTTAATTGATATTAAAGAAAATCGTCTGGGTCAAGCAGGAAGCTTTTAGGAAGCCTCACCTGAAGAGTGGCTCCGCCTGATGGAAGGCTGGCTCTGGCGCTGCAGTTTCCATGGACAAATGAGCCGCTGGGCCACCTGCGGACTTCTTTCCCTCCCTGTTGATAAGAACCTCTTTGGGGGGAAAGCCAGAGGGTGGAGGATGATGCCGGGAGACCCACAGGCGCTCTCCTGACCTGCATCCTGCGTCCTGGAGCCTAGGCTCCACATTCCCCATCTCAGTATTTGAGAAAATCAAATTTGAGAACAAATATAAAACATTGGCAGGATCAAAAAGTTAATTTTTGGACCAGGGTTGCAGCTCAGTGGTGGAGCGTTTGCCTGGTATATGTGAGGCACTGGGTTTGATCCTCAGCACCACATATAAATAAATACATAAAATGAAAGAGCTATTGACAACTAAGAACTATTTTTTTTTTAAAGTTAATCCTTTTCCACCAAAAAGAAAAAAAAAACCCAAAACAACAAAACCCTGTGCCCAGACAAGCTGGTGCGGTGACATCAAGACCACGTTCCAGATGCTGTCACTCACATTCCTGGGGTAACTAGAGGGACGGAGTTGTTTACTGGGCCAGGCAATCAGGCAGGACAGAAAGGCACCGTGTGGGAAAGGAAGCAGAACTGTCCCTACTCACCAGATGACACCGCGTCAGGGTCAGAAGCCTGAGAAACCCACAGCCAACGACGAGAGGGGACGATCGCAGTCAGGACGTCTGCGAGACAAGAGACGAACACGCGGAAATCAGTGTTTGTCAGTGTACCAGTAAGAGCAATCTGAAACTCCAGCACAGAGAACGGCTGGGTGGACAGCAGCACCCAAGGAACAGCCTGTCCAGGAACGCCTGTACTGGGGGGCAGCATCCGGGCACGGAGCCTGGAACGTCACCAACAAAGCCAGAGCCACCAACGCACAGGCAGGCGTCACGTTCGCGAATGTGAACACGTGAAATAGTGAAGAAGGCTGCACGCCCCAACAGAGCCACACGTCCCGCTAATTACTGTCCAACGCACGCCTGACCCGTCTGCACAAATGGCCAGCTCATCCCAAGGTTCATGTGGATTTCATTGGAGCTCGCAGAGCCCATCTAAAAGAGCAGTCAAGGTGGAGGACTCAGACTTCCCGGCTCCAAACCCACTACGAAGTTACAGTGTTACTACAAACAGCGCTGTGTAGACACAAGGACAGACATGCAGGTCAGCAGAGTAGAATTTCAGGTCAAGGGAAGAACCTGTGTATATATGGTGAACTGCGATTTCCCAGGGTGCCAAGGTCATTCAATGGGTGTAAGACACCCTTCCTAACAATGCGATCGCATGCAAAAGAATACAGCTGTACCTTCCCTCATGCCGCGCACGAAAATTAACTCAGAATTGATCAGAGGCCTTAATGTAAGAACTTAAACTCTAGAACTCTTAGAAGAAAATATAAGGATGAGTCTTCATAGTCTTCAGTGTGTCCTCAGATAAGCCACCAAAGGCACAAGCAATGAAAGTTAAGTAAATTGGACCTCATCCAAATGAAAACCTTTTGTGCGTCAAAGGACACCATCAATAAAATGAGAAAAGAAGGAAATCAAAACCAGGTGTTCAAACACCTGTACGTGGATGTCGGGGGTAGGTGGCATCATCACAGCAGGAAAGAGTGAAAGCAACTCAAACGCAGGCAGTTGACAAATGGGGGCACACAGTGTCACGATCCCTGCGATAGAAATCCATCCTGCCATCAAAGGGGCTGAAGAATGGCCCATGGTAAGATGCAGAGGGGCCTCGAGACCTGACTAACTGAAGAAGCTGGACACAGAAGTCCTGCTTAGGTTACGATGCCATTGATGGGAAATCTCCAGAACAGAGGCACCCGTGGGGGGACTGGGCAGTGACTGGGCAGTGACTGCTCGCTGGTACAGACTTTCTCTGGGGGGTACTGAAACAGATGCAGAGCAAACAGTGGGGATGGCTGCACAATGCTGTGAGTGTCCAGAAGCCTCGGTCGCGCACAAAACAGGTAAGATGGTGAGCCCCACGCCGGCAGGCCTCGCCTCAGGACTTCTTAACTACGAGGGCCTGTGGTGAGTCTGGAGGGCACGCTGGAGGGCCCCCCTGCTCTGTTCTTTGACCTGCTGTCATTCCTTGGTCTTCGTCTCTGCAGCCACTGGAGTCCTGGATCAGCACACTCCCACCTGACTCCTTCTGAACTTTACCAAATGGGGTTTCAGTTTCCCTTCCTTATAACTCAGTCTGGTCTCTCTCTAGAAATACTATGCACCCGTTTGTGTGCATAGTCATGAAGAGGCTGGACTGCAGTTCTCTCTGTCTCCGTCTTTTCTCTTTTCCTTTTGTACCGTCTTCGTCTGGTTTTGGAATCAGTTACACTGCCTTCATAAAATGAGCTGGGTGGTCCCCTCTCCTTCTGCCTGCCTGCTGGACTAGACAACCGATCCTCTTCCTTCAATAGCTGTAAAAGTCTTGCTGGAATCCTGGTAGAAACTGTGGACACTTTTCTCTCCATTTGGAGAGAGTCAACATGTTTACTGCCTTGAATCTTCTAATCTGCAAATATGAAATTTCTCCCCATTTGCTTTTCTTCTTTGATTCCATCACATTTTTGTATTCTTTAGCATAAAAGCCTCTATATGTTTTTGCTTGTTCACATCTACTTCTTTTTTAAATCTCATTAATTGTAAATGTATTATATTTTTAACTTTGGTGTCCTCATGTTCCTTATTAATAACTAGAATTACATTTCATCTTTGCATGTTTATCTTGCATCCTGAAAGCTGCCTGAGCTCTCGGTTTAGACTGATTTTGCTTGTTTGCAGATTCCTTGGGGTCTCTGTGTTGATGACCACGGGGTCTGCAAACTGTTCTGCTTCTTTCCTTTCAACACTGTGCCTTTGATTCACTTTCTTGCCTTGTGGAACTCTCTAGAACTTCCAGCACTCTGTGAATAACAATTAAAGCAGACATCCTTGCAATTTCCCTTATTTTATGGGGGAAACATTTAACCTTTCACAATTAAACACAGTGTCAGCTCTCGGTTTTCAATAGGTGTCGTTTATCAAGTGAGGAAATTCTTCTCTAGTCCTATTTTTCAGAAAGGAGTTTTAGAAATGAACAGGTATGGATTTTTTAAACACTTCCTGTTTGTATCAGTTGACGTGATTGTATGACTCTCCTTCTTTGGCCTGGGAGTATGGTAGATTAAAGTGACTTCTGTACATTGAACGAGCCCTGCACCCGGAATAAACTCCACATGGTCATGGTATATGACTTTTAGGAATCTATTGCTGAATTTCGTTTGCTGATACATTTTAAGGGCTTTTCCTTCAGTATTCACACAGGGTATTGATTCGTAGTTTTGTTTTCACACATTTTTATCAGGTTTGGATATCAGGGCCATCCCAGCTTCATCAGGTGAGCTGGAAAGCAGCTCTTCATAGTAGCTTACGGGAGATCCTAAGTATAATCTATGTATAATTGGTACTACATTTTTTTTAATGTGATAAAATTCTCCAGTGAGGTTGTCAGGACTTGGAGATTCATTTTGGGGAGAAGTTTTTATCATCATTTAAATGATCTTAAAAGTTACAGGACTGTTTGAGTTTGCATTTCATCCTGGGTGATTGCGCTAATAGTGTTTTTTGAGAAATTGGTCCATTTTATCTAAGTGCTAAAATTTATGTTTATGAAATATCTGTCCCACTCCCCGCGATCTTTCCTATCTGTAGGTCGGCAATGACGCCAACGTTACTGGTGTTGATGATTTTTGTTTCTTCTCTTCTGTTTTTTATCAGTCTTACTACATTTTTGTCATTTTATTAATATGTGCAGAGAACATGCTCCTTGTTCTTTGATTTTTTCATTGTTTCCAACTTGCCTGTATTTTCATCTTTATTTCCTTCCTTATGCTTCCTTGGGTTTATTTTACTGTCTTCTTTGTAGAGTTTTGGGGTGGAAGGATAAACTAGGGATTGGAGACCTCCCTCTCTCCTTAGCAGCATGAAATTCCCTTTCAGCCACGTGCTCCATGTTGAAGTGGAGGGCGCTGCCAGCCTCTGTGGACACGTTTATTTTCTTTCAGTTCCATGTTTCCATTTCTATTGAAACTTCATCTTTGACCCATGGGTTATTTGGGATGGTGTGTTTCATAGTGTTGTCTTGTGACTTATGATCTAGAGTTTTTGTCTTGATTATTTTATAGTCAGACCATACTGTGTTTAAAAATCAAAGAAACAATAAAATCAGAAAGCAGAATAAACCATGATGATAGTGTGCACCAAATGAAAGGTCACCTTAGTGGGTCCCTTGGAAAGCTGAGAATGGAAGGACGCGAGGCAGGGCTAGGCAGATGCGCACCCATCAGAGCCCCGGCCGTGGTTCAGCGTGAACACAGATGAACTTGGGCAGGTCCAGTAGGGTCCAGAACACCTTGCAATGCTGAAGCTAAAACTCACAAAGAAGAAAAACCCTGTAAATATAAATGCATTAAATTAAACAGCAAAATTCATGAAGAGAAACATAAAAGAAATTTGACAAAAACAGAAACAAGACCGAGGTAGAGAGGAGGTTTGCTTTTCTGAGCCCAGGACCCTCACATGGCCAGATGCCGGGCAGGGACGTGGAAGGCCTGAGTGGCCTGGCTCCAGGGATAGCCCTGACACAGGCGATGGCAGGCTCACACATGCCCGGGGACCCTGGGACGTGATCGTGTGTGTCTCCACAGGCTGCAGCGGTGGCTCCACTGCAGTGACGACCAGCCTCCCTGGCTCTGCAAGGACCAACGTGGCTGCCCGTGACGGCAGCACGAGGGTGGACAGCAGCTGGTACACTGTCCAGTGTAGGGGAGTGGGCCTTCTGCTGACCGCCTTCCTGTCATCAGACCCCTAGGGTCGTCCTGCCATCTGTCCTTATCCCCAGGTCGGTCTGCCCTTGGAGCACACCCAGCAAATCCAGCAGACGGTGCAGCCACGGCCCGGTCGGCACACGGGAACGGTTCTGCCACCCACTGGTGTGTGCGCCAAGAGGGAGTTCAAAGCCGTGTCACTGACGAAAGTCGCTGTTGGACGATTCAAGTCGCTCTTATGAATCCAAGTGAGAGAGCAGTTGTTTGGCCTGGGGAGACACCAGGGCGGGAAGGCCAGTTTGAAGGGAGGAAGGCGGCTCTGCTATCAGCGTTCCTGGTGGCGTGGGGGAGGAACCTCACTGCCTTCTCTGGAGAGAGCGGCTGGGAGACTGGCCTGTAGTCCCGGGACAGCCGTGCCCGGCACGCACAGTGACGCTGTCAGGCAGGTGCTGAGCACATCATGCAGGTGTGCCTGACGCCCTGTGCCCCCTGAGACCAGGGGGTGAGGCCCAGGCCCCCATTTCCTCTCTGAGAACGAGATTTGGTGGGATTCGATGTTAGGCGACAGGACAGTTAAGGCGGAGATCCAATTACTGAGCTAATTAGCACCTCTGAGTGGTAAGCACCGAATTTACAGGAGGAAGGCTCAGGAGTAAAGCTCAAATTACCCAGGATGGCGGGCAGCTCACCTTCTGAGAGAGGCCGAGAGCCAGAGGCCCTGGGGTGCCCGCAGCCCCGCTGATCAGTGGCTCTTCAGAATCCAGCGCTGTGCATTTCAGGAAGGCCGGGCCTCTGAAAGACCGCTTTCCAGTGGACACAGTTTTAGAAGGTGTTTTCATTCCCTGAGGAGTTTGGTAAATGACTTTCTTTATGGCTCAGTCCCACTTTAAAAATTGTTTATTCTGCTGCTGAAAATTCCATTTGTCCGAGGTCTTAAGGTGAAATTAAAATTCCATTTAGGGACTCACCATGCAGGCATGGGATTTCAGACTTCATTAGACAGAATTTTGTTGTTTGCTTTATTTTCCGACACCCTGGGCTCTCCTATTTTCAAAGCTGCTGTGAGGTGGCTGGAAGGAGCCAGGCCCTGATGGAGCTGCATGCTGGGGTCACCTCCTTGGTGCCAGGCAGCAGAATCGCCTCTCGGCCCACCTGCAGAGTCTTGCCCGCGCTCAGACAGGACCTTACCTGGATGACCCTCAAATGTCTGAGGCAGACGAGGAAGGAAAGGGATTCCTTTTTTATTTTCTGATGACAAGCTTTCTCATTTATTCAAGTTGTAATTCCTTCCATGTATCTGTAATTCGGTTCTGATTTCCAGAGACAAGTTCACAAAAGAAGTGGTCGGGAGGTTTCTCCTATGCCCACTCCTGACCCATGCTCATCACCCACTGAGCCACGTGTAGCTTGTCAACCAGAGGTTCCAACGTCGGGCCAAGTGTGCAGCTCCAGGCTGCTGCTGGTCTCTGTCCCTCCCCAGCAGGTGCCGTGGGATGGGAAGCTTCAGAAGCAGTGTCCTCAGTTGCTGAGTGACCACAGCTGTGAGCCTGGAGCTTGGTGTCTAGGGTCCACCACACAGGCAGGTGCAGACACCATGCAGAAACGCAGGCTGTGGTGTGGCCTGGGCTCCAGGGCCCTGGGTCCGAATCCTGCTCTACCAGTCGGCAGACCTGTGACCTGGGCACCTTACCTCCCGGTCTGCACTTGGTGCTGTGAGACGGGGTGTGACGGGCTGATACTGGAGCACACAGAGCAGGCCACTGTCACACCCAAGGGCTGCGGAACGTGAGCTGCCCATTGTTGACGTTGGTCATGACACAGCGCCAAAGAAGAGGCCCAGCGGGCAGCAGCCCAGGGCAAGCGGGCTGCACCCTCTGTGAGAGCAGAGGTCAGGCAGCATCCTTGCCATGAGACTGAGGGGACGTGGGGTCCACCAGGATCACGGGTGGGAAAGGAAAGTGAGGGCTGCATGTGCAGGTCCGGCAATGGGGGCCGTGGGCATATGGCGGGCATGCGCCTGAGGCCCCACTGGAGCCAGAGAGCACCAGGGCGCTGGCAAGGATGGGGCTGGGAGCTCGAGCCTCACATATCGGGGGCCTGCGTGTCCTCGTCTGAGTGTGACCCTGTGCTCAGTCCGCTGTGCCTCGTGGGGTTCGATGACTCGAGATTTCCTCTTCACTCCACTTGAGCCTCCCGAACTTCACAGGCTTCTGGTCCCTTGCATATTTCACCCTCCAGGATGAGACCACCCTCTCCCTCAACTACAGAGGGGGCTGCTCAGCACAGTCCCTCTGAGCAGAGCAGGCTGTGGCATCTACGAGGAGTTTGGGGACATGTGGCAGCCCAAGGTTGGGTGATGTTCTGGCATACGGGTGGCTGTCAGCCTCTGAACAGGAGGAGGCATTGTGACAGCAGCCTCTCAGAGGCCTGGAGTGAGTCTTTTCCTCTCAGGAGCAGGGGTGGCCATGACCTGAGTGGCTTCCAAGAGCCGCGACCCAGGGCCACTTCAGGAGTGAACAGGGGTCAGCGCGCGTCCCACTGGTCACTTGTCACGACGGCTGCACACGCTGTCTTCTTGTTTGCAAGGGCTAATTCTGCTCTCCCAGCTCAACCTGAGAAAGGTCTTCATGGAAGCTGGGGTGCAGGTGCTACCTGCTCAGCACCCGTCTAGACCCCGTCTGGACAAAGCCCATGGGGTGGCTGCCTCAAGCTCCCACAGCAGCAGCGTCCCCTGGAGCCTCATGCTTGCTTCCGCTCTCGGGTCTGTGCTCAAAAGTGGGGAAGACGCAGGCTGTTCCCCACACCAGGGAATCCCTCCTCACCCGCCTCAGATTGGCCGGTCTCTCACCCCAGGGTCCCCTCTTCCTGCAGTGCAGTCCAAACAGAGCAAACCGTCCAGCCCGCGAGCCACCCCTCTGCATGTCCCACTCACACCTGTGGCTCTGGAAGGCAGGTCTCTGGCCTGGAGGGTCCTAATGTGGCCTTCTCCCTCTTGTGGTCCCTTTTAGCACGAGGCGCGTGGACAATTCTAACACGAGACTGGCGGTCCAGATCGAGAGGGATCCAGGTAAGAGCTACTCTGTCCTCTTGTCAAGGTTTGTGTGTGCTTTGTTGTGTAGGCAGCTCTCCTGTTAATCACGTGGAGCCAGTGCTGTGGGGTAGATCTGCAGCTGCAGAATAGGACTGAGTAATAAGTCACATCCCGTCCCCACTGGGTGTGGAGGTGCATCCCTCCATCCTGTGGACTCCACGGGGCACTGGTTCCATGTTGAACAGCTCTGCTGGACATTCTGTTTGATGACATTCTGTGTGTGTGCATCACTCACAGACTGTACACCTTGGGATTGGTCTCCTAGAGAAACATGATTTGGAAAAATGTCAGCCTTCTGATGTTTCTAAAGAGAAGCCATCCAAGATCAAGGTCAACTTGAAGCAATGGAAGGATTTACCTGCTAGGAAACTATTTGACACTCTTCCCATTAATTACTCATTTTTAACTGTTCTATCTCCTCCTTTCTCTTTGCCGAATGCTAATTTTAGCTGAGGGTGTATATAAGGAACACTTTACCACTCAGCTATATCCCCAGCCCTTTATCTTTTTCCTCTGGAGACAGGGTCCCACTGGTTCCTGAGGCTGGCCTTGAACTTGTAACCCTCTTGCCTCGGTCTCCTGAGTCTCTGGGACCACAGGCCTTTGCACCTTCAGTGGGTATTTTTATTGGCCTCCCTCTGTCCCCTGTGACCGAGATTGGGTCTAGGAGGAATACCATAGTGTCCTCATCTGTACAGATTCTCCGGCGCTGCTCTGTGATCTAAAATCGGTGGCGTGTTGAAAAGGCCTGTGCTGCCCCTGACCTGGGCGGGGCTCAGCGACGGGCACCTGGAGAGCCTCAGTTGTTCTTCGGTGATTGCGGGGTGACTGGGACCTGAGGCTGGCTGTCCCAGCGCAGCATCATGACAGTTCTGGGCTGAATATCACTCTCCTGGAAAAAGATAAAAATTTAGAGAACAGTGAGCCGCTGTGGTTTCCCTGTCATTGGAAGGTCAACCCTTGTGGTTGGAACCTTCCCCAGTCGGGAATTGCGTGTAGGTGATCAGTACGACTCGGATCTGGAAGGACCTGCGAGACAGGCTTAGGTTCTGTGCAACTCTAGGTAGGAAGAAGCGAAGGGGGGCAGAGGCACCTGGGGTGCGGCTGGGTGAGTCCAGCATAGTGGGCGTCCCTGGCAGGCACAGGGGCAGCCGCACTGAGCGTCCTGCTTTGAGTTAATCATAATCGCTGTTTCGTTTGCTAATTATGCAAATGTGTGGTCAGTGTGTTCTGCGAAGATGCCCTGAGTCAAACCTCTACTTTTGGTGGGTTTAATTATTTTATTTAGACGTTGAGCACTCCGATACTTAAGCAAAGGCTGATTCTCTCATTCAGGTCCTTCCTTCTAAAGTGCTAGGAACTGAAAGTAGTCTTTAATTAGTGTCTCAGGACAACTGCTGATTTATCACGGAAATGGAGCCCAGAAGCAGGTCAAGTGGCTTCCTGTGTTCCCGGGCGGGGTGGCAGGGAAGCTGTGTCAGGCTCTGTGGCCAGCTCGGCCCACCCCACAGTTCCACCATCAGCCGTCGTCACCTTATAAATGCTCCGGTTTCAGTTCAGCCTTTAACTGTCCTGCATGCCCAGCAAGGACTCCATTGTCTAAGAGTGTCCCCATAGGCTTCTCAGAGACGTGGGTGCTCCTCCTTAGGTAAGTGCATCTGGGCATCGTCACTGCCCAGCCTGCCATCCTGCCCGTCACCCACGACACAGAGCAGGGCACTCGGCAGACCTGCGGTCTTTACCTCAGCCCTCCAGGACCCGTTCCCACTCCAGCAGGTGATGCAGAAGGAACTTGAACCTGACTTTTAGGTGTCTCCTCTTTGGGGCAGCTCTGTGCCTCTCTGGCTTTCTAGAATTTCTTCCCCAAAGAGAAGGTCCTCCCAAAACAGAAGCTCTTACTTTTCTCCTAGACTTCCGGCTGCTTCTGGTGCCCACAGACCAGGAAGACTGCCCAGTGTACCCAGTCTTCTCCCATGAAGCTTCTGTCCTCACCTGGAGAGACCCAGAGGGGAGGGAAGGAGTCGGAGCCCAGCAGGGGGGCATGGGAACACACCATCGAGGCTCAGCACAGGGCCCTGGGCTCCTGGGCAGCAGGGCATCCCCTCATCCCGTCTCCTTACCTGGCCTATCCAGGTGTCACCATCCCCCCAGTCGAGCACCCAGTAACACTGAGAGCACTGAACAGTGGGGTGCAGAGCTAGGCACTGAGCCCTGCGGGGCGGGCGGGCCATGCAGAGGAGGCTGGGTCAGCCCAGCGTGAGAAGAGCACCCACCCAGGTCTCACCTTCACACGGCTCCTGCTTGTGAGCATCCCCAGTGGCTTTGTCCATAGTTGCCCCCTGGACACAGCCCTTCAGCTGGTGAGTGGCTAATGAGCCCTGTGTGCCAAGCAGCACACCAGCTGTGCAGCAGAGCAGACCCCCGAGGTGCACAGCCCGGGGAAGTCACGGGCCACGGGGTGCTCGCATGGATGCCTCCCTCGGACCTGCCGGGACACCAGGAAGGAGGGATTCGCCCTCTGTAAAGGGTTCCTAAGTGAAACTCATGTGCATACTTAAAACAAATGGCAACAACTTATATACGTATATAGTACATGATTCATATGTGTGTGCATGATTTACATTATAATATAATGATGTGTAAAATATAAAGTATAGAATTATGTGTGAACATAGCTAATATATAATGTGAGTAATTAATCACATTGTATATTGTACACATATATAAAAATGGATGCTGTTTAGTGTCTATACAATTTACCTTGATTTTATAAACACCCTAGAGTTGCTTCATGGGTATTTTCTTAAAATATTTCTCTGGAAGAGCCTGTGGGCTCTATGGTGTCATCCATTGTTTAATAGAAATTTAGTTAGTTCCTAGCATGAGTTGCAGATTCTTCCAGGACTGGGATACAAGAACAAGCAAGTTCAGATCTGGACCCCTCTTCACTGAAATCATGGTGCAGTGGAGAAATCAGACCCTGACCACGTAACCAAAACCCATGTGCACAGAAAGCAGAAGCTCAGGCGCTTCAGGGCAGAGGCTGTGCAGGGTTTGTCCTGTGGGGACAGCGCCGAAGCCTGAAGAAAGACCACAGTGATGAGCCAGACCAGGAGCCAGGGCAGCCCAGGCGGGAGGGGCACGAGAGTCCCAGCTGGGAGTTTGTGTTGCTGGGTGTAAGGGCGAGGGTGGGGCAAAAGCCAGACCATGGTGGCTGTGCGACCGGGGAGCAAGGCTGGCTCCGGACAGTCCCAGCTCTGCCCTGTGAACGATGCAGCGTACGGCCCCCTCTGCAGGCCGGGCTGAGAAGTCCTGCCTTCTGAAGAGCACTGAGAAGGCCCGGAATGGGCTGCACGGGTCCTGGGAACCCGCTCACTCTGCTTTTCAACTTGAAAAGCTGGCTCGGCTGCAGGATGGGGTGGGGTAGCAGGTCCCCGTGGATAAACAGAGGCTGCCCACAGCAGAAGTGTTGGCAGTTTGACTGAGCTAGGGGGTTCAGAGAAGGAGAAAGGTACAAAGATTCAAAAGTATTTGAAGAGGATGAAACAGAGGGGTGGAAAGAAGGCCCTGGTCACGGCTGACTGCATGGAGGTGCCAGCATCAGATGGGCTGTGGACAAGGGGTGCCCCAGTTGGAACAGTGGAAGCTGACAGCCCTGAGGCACAGAGGATGTTCAGTAGGACAGTGGTGCATGGGGCTGGAACTCGGAGACCTCAGCCGGGGAATGGAGCTTGTAGGCCACGTGCATCCTGGGTGTGGAGAGGCTGCCTCAGAGAAGCCAGGGGGAAACGGGGCCCTCATCCACCAGGAGGAAGAGCAGGCCTTTGGGTGGGCAGGGAGTCTGACTCGGTCTTACCGCAGTGACCGCTAACCTGCTGTGTCCCCTGTCTGCCTGTAGGGAGTGATGACAACAACCTCAACTCCATCTTCTATGAGCACCTGACGAGGACCCTGCAGGAGTCGCTCTGTGGAGACCTCGCTCTCGGGCGTTGGGGTAACTACAGCTCCGGCGACTGCTTCATTTTGGCTTCAGATGACCTCAATGCCTTCGTGCACCTGATTGAGGTTGGGAACGGGCTGGTCACCTTCCAACTCCGAGGACTGGAATTCCGAGGTACGACCCTCTTCGTTGCAGGCGGCGTTCACACTCATTGCTTGAGCTACGATTGTGCAAAGTGTTAGTAAGAGGCCACCAGGGAGAAGGGAGAATTGAATGCCAGTCCCATCGAATGACAACTGGGGGCCTGGCGATGAGTACCTTGGATAGGTGTGTTCTGATGCATGTGAACCCAGCAGCCGGGGGAAGACGACCTGAAACGGCCTCATGCCTACACTTGTGGGTGAGCAGATCGGAGCACCGGGGCTGTCCTCTGGGGAACGCTCAGAAGCCTCAGGCGGTGGTGGGCACCCCAGCTGCAGGTCATCAGCCAGACCTTCGGGAAAACCTGGTCTGCTCGTCACGGGTGTCCGGCTGTCGTGCATCAGCCAGCTCATTAAAACCATTCACACTTGGCTTCCGCAGAGGGAGCATGACGGTCAGAGCAGCCACTCCACATAGTGACCTGTTACTCCAAGGACTTCACGTGATGCGTGGCTATTGCTTTGTGGTCACGGTGTCTCCTGGCTCCTGAATGTGGACGCAGGAGCTGGAGCAGGTTGGGGGTGGGGGGCAGCCGACATACTAACCACAGCAAGTGCCAGGAAGGAAGTGGGGTCTGGGGCTGAAGGTCACTGCAGTGAGTGAGGTGAGGAGGCCCCTCACTGCACAGAATGGTCTAGAGAAAGGTGGGGAGGATGGCTGCCGAGAGCTGAAGTGTGCTACCCGCATGCATCGGGCAGTGCCGGGAGGACAGGGCCTGGAGCCGACCAAAGCAGGGCTACAGTGTGGCACCAGGGGCGGCTGGAGGCGGCCAGTGCCGGCTCACTGCAGGGCCCGGGAACCATGAGGGATGCTTCGGAGGGAAACTCTGGCCTCCTTATGCTCTGAGAGTATTTGCTGGCTGCCTGCAGAGCATCCTGGGAGACACCAAAAGCAGGACATGGGAGGCGGCTCAGGATTGCACCATTGTCCCCCATGCCTGAGAGGAGGGCCAGGAAGTGCTGAGACACTTGGGGGGGACACCGCAGACCTGGACACTGGGGTACAGGAGAGGGGGCGGTGCATCTCAGTATCCAGATGGAGTGTCTGGGTGGGCAGAGGGGCAGTCACCAAAGCAAGGAGTCTGGGAGCAGGGCCAGCGTCTGGCTGGGGCAGGGGAACTGTGGGATGTTTAATTTTGAAATGCCTTGGTCGGCCCCTGTGAACGCGCCCATCTGACAGTCCTCTGTTTCTTCAGGTGACTGTCCATCTTGTGGTGGGTGCTGTAAATACAGAAGCGAAGGCCCCCAGCTTAGGGAGCTGGAGCCTCTCAGAGAATACAGTCACACAGGATTTATCACTGTCACCTGAGGGTGCCATGACAGTGTCCCGCAAGGGCCACCATGGGTACCAGAGGACGGGTAGGGGGATCAGGCCAGGACCTGGGTCAGCTTGGCAGAGGAGAGGTTCTAGCCTGAAGGAGGGACTGGGCTCTCCCTGCCAAGGAGAGGCAGGAGAGGCAGGCGAGGTGGCGAGGAGAAGGCCTGCAGGCTGTGGGGAGGAGGGGCCAGGGCAAAGCCAGGACCGTGAGCAGGAGCAGGCCAGGCCGAGCAGAACCTCTCTGTGACCACTGGACCCCAATAGCCAGGAAACCCACGGTTTCCCAGGCTGAGCCCTTGACCATGGAGGGACGGGCTGCCTGTTCTCTGGGGGAGACTCTATGCATTTCTGTGTGTACCTCCCTCCTTTAATCATGCCTGCTTCCGTCAGCTCTCCACTGCTGTGACTGAGAGACCTGACGAGCACAGTTAGAGGAGAAGCTGATCTGGCTCTCAGTTTCAGAGTTTCAGTCCATAGACAGCCAGCCCCTTTCTTTGGTGCTTGAGGTAAGGCAGAACCTCTCGGTGGACAGTGTGGTGGAGGGAAGCAGCTCACATGACCATCAGGAAGCAGAGAGACTAAGCTCAGCTCACCAGATCCATCCCTCAAGGGCACGGCCCAATGCCCTCCCCTCCAGCCACACTCCACCTTCAGTCACCACTCAGGCAATCCCACCCGCTAGGGGTTCACTCACTCGCTGACTGGGTGAGGCTCCCATAACCCAGACGTTGTCCTCTAAAGCTTCCCGCGCAGTCTCACACAGGAGCTCTGGGCGCACTTCACATCCAGCCATAACAATTCCTAAATAAATCTGCATGAAGACGGGTTTGTTCCAAGTGGTTGGTCTGTCTCAGGGGTGCGTCCGTGCCTTTCTATGACCCTCAGGCATCGAAGGAGGAGCTGGGTCGGAGGCCCTCAGGCAGCGTGCAGTGGTCACACTCCCCAGGCGCGGCAGGATCTCAGAAGCTGCGTTGCCCCACGTCTGGCAGGTGCCAGGGGTGGAGAGGGCCAGACGCCACCCACGCAGCAGGGCAACAGGTCTCCCTCTGAGTTGATTCCCGGAATCCAAGGGAGGAAGCTCAAAGGCCAGCTTGGCTGGATGAGCTGTCGTTTCTATCACAAGTTCTTGCCTTTCTCAGCCTCATTAGCCGACTCGACAAGTCTCCAAGGTTAAAGGGTCCAGAGGTCATTAGATGTCCCACGTTCCGGAGCCTGCACTGTCTCCCACCCTCGCTCCACTCAGGCTGCTTCCTAACTAACCTACCGCAGCCGCCGCCATCCCCCTCCCACCGTTTCCTCCTGCAGCTCAGCCTCTGCAGAAGGGAACGGCAGAGCCACAGCAGCCCTGCTGCCCACTGTTGCAGGGCCAGCCTCTCCCTGGGGTCGTGAATGCGGCCTGCAGACCAGCCAGCCGGAGGGTCCAGGAGGCCATGTCAGGGCTGCCTGCCACCTGTGGGACCTTGGGTCTCTCCCCGGGGGTCTGGCCTGGGTATCTGGGGATTCTAGAAGGGAGCACTGGACACTGCAGGGGCTCTGGGGCCCAGTCTCTGGGACAGGCGTACATTTGTGCCACATTCCAGTGTCAGTCATTCCCAAGGATAGCTAGGCTCTGATGGGGAACGTCCCTGTCACATGACCCTGTGGAGTGATTTGTGGGGCCATCACAGCAGCACCCCAGACTCTCCAAGTTCCCTGGGTGGGGTGGGAAGGAGGTTCACAACACCCACGTGCCCGGGGGGCAGTGACCACGAGAACCAGACTGCCAGTCTCTGTCATGGCCGGTTGACTTGTCTTCTGCCCGAGCACCGTAGGAATGTCCCCTGGCTGCAAGGGCACTTGGCACAGTAACGATGTCTTGAGATAAAGCCAGCAGACCGGCCCCATCCCTCCTGCTCTCGTGCAGGACGCGTTCTGTGACCTGGTTCCACCGCAGTTGGAACGTGGGGCTGTCAAAAGCGTGGAGCTTGACAAAATCTCAGTTGTGCTTTGCTGGAGGACGAGTCCAGTCGACCTAAACGACTGCTCTGTTTTGCGTCTGCAGCGTAGACTCCAGCATCCACGGAAGGTCTGTTGACTTCGCCTCCTTGGGTATTGTGCTAAGTTTTCTTTTCCACATTTTGCTTTTCTTTTGAATTCCCTGTGTCCCCAAATAGCAGGCTTTATTTTGGTCGAATTTAATCTATTTCAGCAAAGCCCAAGGCAATCAAAGTATAGATGGGAAGCCTGCTTAAAGAAGCCCGCCGAGGAATGAGCTGTTCTCGAGTTTCTATTTCCTTCTCTCTTTTTTTTTTCTTTCTGTGGTGCTGGAGATGGAATCCAGGGCCTCGCACTTGCCAGGCAAGCCCTCCACCACTGACCTGTACCCCAGGCTCTGATTGTTTCTCAGGAAGTAGAGAATGTGCCCTAGAGACAGGCCAGTGTCCTGAGGCAGTGGGCCAGGCAAGTCCCCTTGCCTTTCTTGCCCATCATGCACCCTGTCAACAGGAGTTCTCAGCCACAAGCTGTGGAAATCGTCTGTCACTGTCTGAAGCGGAAGGTTTGTGGGAAGATATGTTGAAGGACTCAGACTTGGGAGCAGGCTGGGCAGCCACTGGGCGAATGCCACGTATAAAGCCACGCCGCAGCTGGGAAGGGGTCACGTCTGCACCAGTGGACACAGGCTCTGCCCTCACGTCATCGGCACCATGAGCCTGGACAGCAGATGCTGCTGTCCCCAGAATCTGGATGGATGAACAGCCCCTGCTGCCACCTCCTTCCCAAACTTGCTTCTGGTGACCTGGCCTCTCTGTGTTGCTAGCTCATGAGGCACAGTCTGGAGTGAGTGTGTCAGATTGACAAAGCCAAGGTCACAGGTGTGTGCTGTGGATGCACAGGAGCCTGGGAGAGTGTCCGACCCTTCAGTCTCCCCATGGCAGATGGCCACCACCTCTCACCGTCGTGTACCCGAGTACACTGGCTGCAGATGCTAGCTGCTGTCACGATCACAGAGTCCAGTCAGTGAGTGGAGGTGGCTGGCAAGGGGATGGTCCATTCCACCCAGCAGGGATCCTGGCCGTGGAGGCTCCGCCTGCTTCTTAACATTGTGCTTCCAAGGCCGTCCTGCATGTTAGCACCGAGCTGGCAGAAACTGGAGGATTGAATGGAAGACTTTTATAGGCCAGGCTTGACCACGGATTCCACATGTCCATTTACCTTCCCTTGTCCTTGGGGACTTGAGGGCTGGGGAGTGCTTCTCAACTGAGCACCCGGAGGAAAGGCAAGCGGCTCTGCTGAACCGCGGTGCCTCTCTGCCTGGTTGCCCAAACGTAGAAAGGAAGCTTAGATCCTGGGGAGCCCAAAGAAAGGATCGAGGTCCACGGCACACCCCTTTGGTATGCTGGTGCTGGTGAGTGATTAACACCAACGCAACATCAAGACTCCAAGTCAGGAAGACGTGTTTCTCTATGCTCTTGATTTTTGCCCACGTATCCCAGACAAGAGATGACGTCTTTTATCGTTAGCCTAAGAAATCAGGATTGTAGTTCTGCTGCCCTTGGGTTCTCCAGTGTCCCTGCCTCCACCTTGCCCTGGAGCCTCCAGGGGGAGCATTAAGGTTGATGATCAGCTTTGCCTCTAAGCCCAGGTGACAAGTCACATGAGAAGGACCCCAGGCGAGGGCCTCCAGGCTGAGGTTCAAGGTTTTCAAAAGCAATGTTGTCCATTGGATGGTGACCCTAGTCAGTCATCTAGAGTGGGTAGACACAGCAAGATAGAGGGTGAGAATCAACCACCTCTTCAATGCGTGTCTGTCCTTTAGCCACTCCATGGAGGGAGAGCCCTGTGTGTAAGCGGGGGTAAGAATGAAGGTACCCTCCTGCTGCGCAGCTGGCCAGGTGACCGCAGATGCTGCCTGGAGAGGCGAGGACCGAGGACAGCAGCACAGAGCCAGAGGTGTAGGAGGGGTCTCTTACCAGACGCTGTAGCTCTGGCCGGGGAGAGCACAGCCCTGGAGGTGGCAGCACAGTCCCCTGCCCACCTGGCCCCTGGGAACGCAGCCCAGGCGTTGAGGCATCTGCTGCCGCTCAGCATGGAGCTCCCAGCCCAGGCCCTCTCTGCTACCCAGCGCCTCTCCACCTGACCCTTCTGTCTCCTCTGGAGCATTGATTTGAAATCGGCACCAGAGCATTTGTTTGGCCCCCGAAACGCAGAGTAACTGCAGTATGATTCTTTCAGAGAATCCAAGTGACGCGCCCCACAGAGCCCTGATTTCCGCATTAGGGGCTTGACGGGATTCCTGAGCTCCTTTCCAGCTCCACAGCCCGTGGGTCTCAGAGACAGAAAAGTTGCCGCTGCTTGTCCACCCTGCTGAGTTGGAGTATGACCCTCCCGGGGAGCAGGAGCTGTTGGGGGCCCCCCGGGGCTTGGGCCACACCTGGTATCAAGGCAGAGTGCAGCAACCCCTGGACTGGACCCTCCTACAGTGCAGCAGGGTGGGTGGGAGACGGCAGGGAGGGGGAGGAGCAGGGAAGTGTCGCGTGGGCACTGGGCAGCCTGAGAGACTCACAAGGCTGTGGCCACGAGTTTGCAGAGACTGCTGCCCTCTGCCAGGCTTTCTGGTCACATACAGCTTTGTGGGTGCAGCCCTGGAAGGACAGGGCTGGTTACCCAGGGTGGGGTCAGGCCGAGTGGCACTGTGAACTGAGAGACGGACAGGGACCAGGGATGTGTGCAGGGTGCCACTGCAGCTGCTGCGTTGGCCATGGAGGGAGCACCAGCTGAGACCACCCTGGGGCATGTGGGGTGGGAAACAGACCTGCTGGCAGGACCCAGGAACTGTGGGCCAGGAAGAGGACAGGGACCACGGAGGTCAAGATGCCAGAGGAAAGAGCTGGAAACGCGGAGGGTTCTGAGAGTGACATTAGAGAGGAGGAGCCGTGGGTGGTGTCCACGTCTAGGGTCATCTCTGTGGGAATGGGGGAGACAGGCTGGAGAGAGGGAGGGAGGGAGAGCGAGAGGGAGAGGAAGGGAGGCTAAACAGGGAAAGAACAGGAAAGAAGAGAGCTGCCATGTTCAAAAAATCCATTTAGTTGTTGAAATTTTAAAAATAAAATGTCCCTAAATGTTAATACCGTCCCCTCTGGAGCATGTCCCACAGCCAGCCCTAGCCACCACGGAACCCAAGCGGCTCTTGTAGAAGGGACGCTGGGAGCACAGCCCCACTATCAGGACGCACAGCACCTGGGCCTGGAAAGCTCTGACCCAATGTCTGCCTTCGTCTGTGTGAAGTGTGACCAGCCCTCTCTGGTGGCTCAGCCCCGGAATCACAGGCCTGGGGACATTTGAAAATACCCGTGGAACCTGATCTCACCTAAAGCTAACGTAACCCAAAGCTTTATCTCACCTGACCAGGGCCCTCCTGCTCATCTTGGAACTACCTAGAGTCCTCTATTCTCCAGGGCCACTTTCGGGTCATTACAGAGTCCTTATTCTTAGGTCCACATAGCTTGAGGAATCCGTCCATCCCTGGCTCCAAACCTTACCTGTAAAATATGCTCTCCATTCGGAATTCCTGAGCACATTTCTCTTCATTCCAAATTATGTGACCCGTTGATGAGAGAGGCCAGGCTGTGTAGACAGAGTCTGGGAGGAAGGTGGACTTCCCGTGGACGTGAGGAGTCCACCTGGCAAGGCCATGGAGGAAGGAGCTGTGCCGCCGGAACTGAGCAGGACCTGGAGGGACCTCCGGGCAGGAAGTGGAAAGCTTGGTTTCCTCACCTGCACGTGGGGGAGGCGATGGCAGCGTCGTCTCCTTTTCCATTTGTTTCTATGAGCTAGTAAAAAAAAAAGTAGGAAAATTTTGCTTGTCCTTCATCAAGTCTCATTAGACGGCGTGTAATAAAAGTCCTCAGCTTTAGTTCTGAGAATTGAGTTCTGTCCACAGGAGGAGTCTCCTTGGAGAACCAGGGTTCTCATTTTGGGAAGGGGACATTGCATCTGCACAGCCAGGTGGCCGTGTGCATTAAATGAGATGCCACGACGTCACCGTTCCAGTTGACAAGTTGACAAGTGTCACACAAATAGATACTGTTGTGAAATAAAAATTCTCTGAGAAAAGCAGTGCTGTTTGATTTAAAGGAATCACAGCAAGTTTAAAATCTAGTGTGTGGAACAAGTCAGGAAAAACTTTATTCCTATGGGCCGATCTTAGAGCAAAACGAGGCGCCATGGGATACGGAATTGTTATAATAAAACACCTCTGCTGTGCCCGCCGCGGCCAGCAGGTCATAAATCATCCTCACACACTCCGCTTCTCTCCACTGCGCACTAGCCCAACGCACTTCCCAGTTCTCAAGGTCGTATTTGAGACTCCGCTGTTGTAGGACTGGATCTGGGCGAGACCCTGCTCACAGTGAAGCAATGCCCCGAAAGCCCGCTCCGTTCCTCGACCGTGACCTTGGCACTGCTCTCTGGGTCTTTAAGGCTGCATTAATGTAAAGAGCATGATTATCAAGTAGATGCTCAGCAGTTAGGAACAGGCGCGCCTGGGGCAGCTGTGAGCTGACCGCAGTGAAGGCACAGTGTGGCCCGCGGTGGCGAGGTGGCCGTCCCACGCAGTCCCCAAGGGAGAAGCTCTGCTCTCTGTCCCCACCCTGGTGGCTGCAGGAGGCTGCAGGCTCTGGAAAAGTCTTGGGCAGAGAAAGCTCAGTTGTTCAGGTTCCCCGTGAAATGTTGGTGAAGTCACAGGAGGGTCGCCACAAGGCTGACCCATGAGTAAACAAAGCCATTTCTGCCTGCCCTGGAGGCTCGCTGATCGGGAATTCCTATTCTAAAAAATAGAATAAACAAATTTAAGTACAGTATTTAATAATAAAATAGGCAGAAAAATAAATCTTTTGAGACATGGAGATCTCTATTGAATTTTATTCCTATCGAAAAATCTTAAGGTAGATTGAGACTCCTTGAAATATAAAATCCCTTTTAATATTTTAGTCTGTTTTATTAACATGCATTAGTTGTATGTGTTCATGGGTTTCCGTGTGGCATTTCCACACGTGCGTGTAGCAGGCTCTGATCAGCCCAGCCTCTCCAGCCCCTCCAGCCCCTCCCAGCCTCTCGTCACTGCTCTCCCTCGGTCAGCGACTTCCAGCTGTCACGTGAGAGAGCCTCTTTTTGTGTCTGACTTATTTCACTTGACACAATGTCCTTCAGTTCATTCGTTTTGCTGCACACGGCAGGGTTTCATTTTTTATTGCTGAATAGTGCTCTGCTGGGCGTGTACACCCCGTGTTCTTTGCCCATTCACCTGTTGACGGGCACCTAGGCTGGTTCCATGGCTTTGCTACTGTGGGTGGTGCTGGGGTGACCATGGCGTGCAGGCCCTTCCTCCGTGGGTCGACTTTACTTCCTTTGGATACATGCCCAGGAGTGGGATGGCTGGGTCACAGGGTAATTCTATTTTTAGTTTTGGGGGGTCTCCGTGATGATCTCCACAGTGACGTGCTAGTTGACATTCCCATCAGCAGGGCACGGGGTTCCTGTTCCTCCACATCTTCACCAGCACTTGTTTTTTAACAATAGCTGTTGTAATGAGTGGGACCGGGACAGCACCTCACTGCAGTTTTGGTTTGCATTTTCCTGGTAGCTAATGAGCATTTTTTATATATTTGTGGCTATTTGCATTTCTTCTTTTGAGAAACGCCTGTTCAGATCACTTGCCTCTTATTTAACTGGTTGTTTGCCGCTGCCGATGGTGCTGCTGTTAAGGTCTGTGAGTTTCTTATGTTTCCTACCTATTAACCCTTGGTCAGATGAATAGTCGGCAGGCATTTTCTCCCCCCCATAGGCTTCCCCTCCCGTCCGCTGGTTATTTCCTTTGCTGTGCTGTTTAGTTTACTGGAATCACACCGTCTGCCTTTGCATTTGTTGCCTGTACCCCAGGGTCTTTCCAGAGCATCGCTGCCTACACCAGCGTCTTCTGTGGTTTCCTGGTAGCTTTGCAGGGTCAGGTCTTACAGCTGGCTCTGTCTGGGTTTTGAGCTGGTGTGTGGGGGGGAGCTGCGGGTTTCAGTCTTCCGCGTGTGGATATCATTTTCTCAGGACAAGGTTGTCCCTCCGGTGTGTGTTTTGGTGCCTTCACCGGGGTGTGGGGGTTTCTTTCTGGAATCCCTCTTCTGCGGGTCTGGTCCATTTGTCCATGTTGATGTCAGTACCGAGCTGCCTGGTTGTTACGGCTCCCTAGTGTGCCTTGAAATCAGCAATTACGCCGCCTCCGGCTCTGCTCTTTTTATTCAGGAATGCTTTGGCTATTTGGATCTGTTGTGTTTCTTTTGGAAGTTTAGAATTGTTCTATTTCAGTGAGGATTGCCATGGTATTTTGATGGGAATTACACCGAATTTGTGAACCACTTCAGACAGTGCGGATGTCCCAACAATGCTAATCTTTTCAATTCAGGAACATGGGACTTTCCATTTTTTTTGTCTTCTTCAATTCTTTCATTAGTGTTTCATGATTTTCATCATAGAGACCTTTCATTTCCCTGGTTAAATTCTTCCCAGGGATTTGTTATTATATTTGCAGTTACTGTGAATGAGCTTTCATGGTTTCACTCTTAGCAAGTTTGCTGTTGGTGCTTTAGGATCCTACTGACTTTTGCGTGTTGTTTTGTATCTGTGGCTTTCCTGAATTTATCCATTTTGGTGGCGTCTTAGGTTTCTCCTTAGAGGATTGCGTCTCTGCAGATGGGGATACGGTGACTTCCTCCTGTTTGCATGCTGTTCTCTCTCTCTCTCTCTCTCTCTCCTGATTCCTGTGGCTAACTCTTCCAGTACTATAGTAAATATGAGTGGTGAGAGTTGATACCTTGGTCTTTTTCCAGACCTTGAAGGACACACTTAGAGCTTTTTCCCCATTTGGTATGGTGTTGGCTGTGGGTCTGTCATACATAAAATTCTTACAATAGTTATTTCTTCCCAGAAATGAAATCTGAGCCATCTAACACATGCAGGGAGCTCCCCCAGGGCAGACGCCTGAGGAGAGATGACCTCAGCGTTCTTTTAAATTCAAGGATTCTGCCTGGGGAATGAGCGTGGGGCGGGAAGTCTCCCTATTATATGGAAGTTGCAGAAGTCTCACTGTGACCTTGAATATGACAGCCATTCAAAACTTTCTGAAGTCTTTCTTGAGGTTATTTTATTTGTTCACAAATAGCCCTTGTCGCCAGAGACCAGGGGCACAGAGGCTTGGGGTTCTGCCTTAGGAGAGCGAGGCCTCCCTTGAGCCTCTGCTCTGGCACTGGATGCAGCTGGGTCGGGGCCCCCAGAAGGCTCAGGCCTGAGCCCCGCTTCACAGTCTGTGCTCCCAACACAAAGTGTGAGCTCCCGGCTGCGGTGGTGAGCTGCTTGGAGCTCAGCATGGCCTTTTGATGGCCCTGGGCAATTTGTGACCTCAGAAGGAAGCACATTACACAACAATCTACCCCACACTCCCAGGCGCGCGCCCGTGAACCCCGCCTGAGGCTTTGGAGGTGCTGCTGCGCCGTAGCTGGGGCTGGTCCGCCCGCCAGTCAGGGGCTGCTGTGCCTGGTGGGCCACTCACTCTTCCTCCGTCCTGTGACTCCCCTTCTGGTCACCTCACTGCCAGGTGAACATCAGACACCTGCCCAGTATCTGCCAGCTGAACTGAGGAAGGCGGTGACCCCTTGAAAACTCAGTGCAAGGTGTTTTAGAACAACAGCCGTGGATCGCACTGTTACCATGTGGATGGAATTCGGGGTTTTCTGTGGATTCCAGTCAGATCCTGGGGACACCTGAGGTTGTTCAGAGCACGGGCACCAGGGAAGGAGGAAGCTCGGAGGGCCAGGGGCTCCCTCTTCAAAGTGTGCCGTGCATCCAGCTCTCCATGAGGTCACAGCTGCAGGTGGCAGTGTGGCCTTGCGGCAGGGTGCCATGGCCCGTGTGCCCCTTTGACGTCCCCAGCTCCTCCATCATCCCTCTCACCTCTTGGTGACAGTCTGCCCTCAGTTCCAGTCCCTGTTCTTTCACCTGAAATGGGACCTCAGGCAACTGATTTCCCATCCCCAGTCTGCTCCCCGGAGTCCCCCTTAACCTCGGAGGCTGCGGGAATCTTTCTAAAGTACCTCTTTCTGTACGTTTCCTTGGGACCTGAACGTCCCACCGCTGCCTCTTACCTACAGACACAAGGCTCAGATGCCTCCCGCTCTGTCTGCCCTGACAGCCCCCCAGGGTCCTATCCTCTGGCCAAGGCTTCTGAGCCAGGACCTGCCACAGGGTGGTCTGGGATGGAAGGCTTGGGCTGCTGGCTGGTTATTGGCTACTGGGCCTTCTGTCCAGGCGACCATCCTCCCATCTTTCCCAGGAGAACATCAGCCCTACCTCCAGCTTGGCTGAGAGTTGAGTGTGGCTTAATTGCCACACATACAACCGCACTCCAGTGTCATCAGGGAGGGACGATAGCAGTCACTGCCACCCACCACATGATGACGGTGCAGCTGGGTGGGGGAACTTTGCTGGTGGGGGCTCTGTGACAATCGTGTCCCAGACTTTGCAGCCTCAGCAACAAGGCTTCCTCACAGTCCTGGAGCCTGGCAAGGTCAAGGTCAGCCTCCCAGACAGCCTCTGGGTTTGCAGAGTGTGTCTAGAGCTGGGTCCTCACTTGGCGGAGTGGAGGTGGCAGAAGTAAGCCCTCTGGTGCTTCCACAAGGGCACTAAGGCCCCACGAGGGCTGCAGCTTCATGACCCCGTCACCCCAGAGGCCTGGCCCCAGGGCCCTACCCTCCCTGCTCACCCCCTTGTGAATCTGGAGGGGGAGTCATGCACCTCAAGGGTTTCCTGAAAGGCTGGACGCCCTCCCGGCCTCAGGTGTCCAGAGCCTGCCCTGGAGGAACGCACACCAAGACTGGCCACCCCCAGAGGAGCTCGGCTGGCTGCTCTGACCTGTTCCATCACCGCACTCTGCAGTGCTAGGGCAGCTTGGGAACCTGGCGTGTGCTTGCCGCGCGGTGTCATTGAGGACACTGTCACCATATTGCATGCCTCTTGTTATGAGGATCCTGGGGACAGCCTCTCTGGTGTCATTGCCAGAAATAGCTCGATGCTTCTAAGCAGTTGGCTTGTTTTGCCTGAGGACACCAGAGGCCGCTCGCTTGCTCTGTGTGCTGGCTGCTGGAGGCCTGCAGTGAACCGGCTGCACAGGACCTGAGCACAGACCCCAGGGGTTGGTCCTCTCATTTTTATGTAAATTCTCACCTGCTGTGACATGGGGACACCATCTTAGGTGGACTTCACTCCTCTTTGGATTTAGATGTGAGGAAACAAGACCCACCCAGCATGACCCTGGTAGGTGTGATGAGGAGCCTGGAGACAGGAGCATGGAGGGGGACAGATGAGGCCAGGTGGCCACAGGAGCACCAGTCACACAGAAGCGCTGCCCTCGCAGCCGCTCACAGCAAGCCGCAGGTCTCCCGTGTGGCCCAGCACCTGGGACCTGCCCTCACACTCAGTGGACGGCTATTTCCAGGCCTTGATTGGCCTTCTCATCAGAGCAAGCGACTTGAGACTCTCCCCACGCTAATCAACAACCCCCTGCGTCCCCCTCTGCCACACCGGCCCAGACCGTGAGAACACCACCACATTAACGTGCCCAGGGAAACGGGAGGTGGCCCTGCCAGCTGGGCGTCACCCAGGCCCTGGTCTGTGGAGGTCTCGTGCGGGGGTGGCTTGCCCTTGGAAGGAAGGCGTGTCTGAGCCTGGCGAGCCTTGCCGAGCCTCGAGCCTCGCTTTGCTTCTCAGCTGCACAGTCACAGCCCTTCATCCTGCTCTTCCTGACGTCATCTTGAGGACCACCCTGAGCTCCTCAGAGCAGCTCACCAGAGACCACCTGAATTGTGTGTCCCTTGCTGGCCCCTGTGGCCTCTCTGTCACCCCTGTGTGGTCCTTCATGGCAGACTCTTCCTCCATGCCAGCAGGCTGCTGTGCTGGCCACTCGGGTCACAGGGGCTGGAGGCCCACAGGCCCGCATAGGCCCAGCCTCCATGGGGAGAGACTTTCTTCCTAAATTAATTATTAGCTTGTGGCAGGCCAGAGTCGTCCATGTGCCCCTGTGAGGTGGCCCCACGTGGGGGCCTGCGCGTCGTGGGGAGACCCCTGGGACTTGCAGTGTGGGTGACTCCCTGAGTGCAGCCCACTGTGTTCTACACATCTCCGCAGACGGCGGACAAACACACAAATCGTACGTACATCGCAGCTCAGCAAGTGGCCTGGGAAGGGTTTTCAGAGAACGCGTCCAGCGAAGACCCAAATCACAGAGGTCTTGGAGAAAGCAGTGCGATCCTAAGACCTAAGGCCATCGCCGTCTCATTTCTAGGGTCCAGCCTCATGCCTCCCACTCTGGGTCTGAGCTCACAGGCTGCCATCCTGACAGCCCAGCAGGTCCATGACTATGTGAAGGCTGCAGCTCTCCATCTCCGACATATTACTGTCACCGAGGGAAACCAACAAACCCTCCAACTGCACTTGCTTTTAATCAACTTTACGAATCACTAATGTGGGGGTCGCACAGCTGGGCCACACTTTGTCACTCTCCCACTGGCTGTGTCATGACAGCACTTTTGGGTGGGTTATGGTGATGGCAGCTTCCTGGGTTATTCTCAGGGACTGGAAGGTGGATTTGGGGGAAAACGCTGACTGTTCACTCGGGTCTGCAGATGTCCCTTGGCTGCCCGGGTCAGGGTGGCATGTCTCGGCATCTCCTCCAGATCGTGCCTGTCTTCTTTGCCTTCTCAGCCTTTGGGTCAGAGTGCTGCTCAGCTCTGCATGTAAATGTGCTGATCTTTTGAGAAATATTGTGTCCCAAACTATGTTGCCTCAACAGACTTGCCTAGACTCTCTCCTCCCCTTCCAGGCCGAAGACGCCAGCACTAGGGGGAGTCAGACAACCTCGTGCTCCAGGCCACTGCAGCGCCACCTCGAAATCTCCCGTCATCACGCCTTCCTTCCTAGTCCTCCCTGCAAAGGAGGGATGCCTTCATCCCACAGGCATCTTCCATCTGCTTGGTTTGCTGGCTTTCCAAATAAACCTTTCCCCTTGCCCCCATCAACTTGTTCTCAAGTCATTGGCCTTTTTTTTTTTTTTTTTTTCCTTTTTTCTTTGTTTCCCTGTTGCTGGGGATTGAACCCAGGGCCTTGAGCTTGTGAGGCAGGCACCCTACCAACTGAGCTCTATCCCCAGCCCCCATTGGCCTTTTTGAACAATGAGAGAAGTAACTTGGTTCAGTACCTTTATGACCATCTCACCTGTGGGTTAGTCTGACGTGGCCTTTCTTTATCTGCCTTCATATGTAATGTAATACAGTATGTTGCATGCTATGGATTTTCTCAATAGGGTTTTCACTGCCTGTGTGTACAGTGAGTTAAAGCAGAATTCTTCCTTTAGTTCATTCCACCATCCATGCCACCAGCCATTCCATCATCCGTTCCACCATCCATTCTACCATCCATGCCACCAGCCATTCCAAAATCCAATCCACCATCCATTCCACCAACTATTCAATCATCCATTCCAAACTCCATTCCACCAACCATTCCAAAATCCATTCCACCATCCATTCTACAAGCCTGTCCATCAACCATTCTACCAGCCATTCCATCATCCATTCCAAAATCCATGCTCCCAGCCTTTCCTCAGCCATCCCACCAACTACTTATCATTCATCCCATCATGCTAGCAGGCCCTAACAACCTGACACTGCGAGTGACATGGAATCACAGAAAGAAACTGCGTAGGAGTGCACGTAGGAAACATTCCGTGCTTCAGTCAAGTCTGAGTGCTGGCTCAGTGTTGGAGGTCCTGATCTGGTAAAAATGACAGGAATCACTACCATCTTTGGTGTTGCTCATCACTTGGCATATGCTGTTTCATTTCAGCCTCACAACAGCCCATTTTGTTCGTGAGGAGACTATCATGGACCAGGCACACCCCTCGGGCAAAGTCCGGTGGTGGGGTGTGTTGCCTTCAAGCTCTGTTTGCTCACTTCTGCTTCCTGCTAAAATAGTGTTCTTCCAGGTTGGCATTCAGATGAGATCTCCAGAGAAAATTCTAAATGAGTGAGATGACTCCCAGCAGCTACCTCCTTGGTGCAGGCCTGCAGTGGAGCAGGAGTCTCTCAGATTGAAGTTGCCCGGAGACTCTTACCCCACTTTCTTTTCTGCTGCTTCCTTCTACCTCCTGAATTTTCTCTCCTTGTTAATTAACTCCACTTTAAATGACTATTTTTTTCAAGTATTTTCATCTCTACAGCTGCCTTTTCTTTTTCCTAAGCTACCTAAGTAGCAATCCTTTGGATTTGGATTTCATCCATGTCTTGAGTTTCTCCTTTCGTCCTGTCCCCTAGCCTGGGACTCCACTGTCTTGACAAGCATGCCATCCACCCCCAGCTGCAAAGGCTTTGCCTGCCAGCCTCTCCCATTGCCCTTCTCCATGCCTACTGTGGGCTTGGTTGGCACCTCCTCCTGGCCTTGCCGGCTCTTTCTATCTTCTCATCCTGCAGGCTAGTCCATTTCCTGATTGACCTCCCAGTGGCTAATGGCCTTTCTTACATAAACTCTGTGTCTTGAGACTTCAAACTACGAGTCCTGTGATGCCCTCTGGAAGCTTGGCTCACGTCTGCACATAATTCCATGAGCAGTCCTGCAGATCAGCCTGGAACCAATCATCATCAGACCAAGAGTCTTTCTCTGAGAGCAGAAGTCCCTGGGTCGTCTGGGTCATTATTCAGAAATATAAGCTTCAGTTTTCCAAAATCTGTTGGCTGTCTCATTGTGAAATTAATAATCTTTATAATTTTATTCAGATCAGCACTAGTCCACTTTTTAATAGAGAAAACACTTAGAAAGTACAAGCTAGATCACCTGGCTGTATTTCATTTTGTCAGTGATCCTTGTGGGTAGAGTCTAAGGGAAGGATGCCAGGTGTCTTCCGGCCAGAGCTGCTCTCCAGATTCCATGGAGCTCCTCAGCATCTTACTTTAGGTCCCCACAGTCAGCAAAATTATCCAAGTTTTTGCTAAACATGGAACTACATATTCATAAACTGTGTGGCTGGGCTGCTCCTCTTATTCCTGTAACCTTCAGTGTATTGGTCTGGCTGCCTCCCTGGCTGCTGAGATCCTTTTAGATGACCGTTCTGCGTTCAAGGCTGTACCAGCATCTCAGGAGCTCGGTGTGCTCCGTCTGCTTCCTCTCAATCTGATGAAAATGTTGGAGGGGGAGCTCGCTGTTTCCAGTGCTGCTCACACCCGCCAATTCATCCCGTGCCCTGGAAGGGGGTCCTCTGGAAGGCACCCCGTTCACCCACGCCCTGGTCTGCAGGGTAGGGTGGGAGGTCTGCCTAGTGGCTTAGGGGCAGCTTCCTTGCAGGGCTTCCTTCCTGGCTCCTGAGACTCCCCCATCTGCCACCTTCCTAGTTTCTTGTCTGCTCAGGTATGACCTCCAGGTCAAGGTTGTCACCATCCAGAATTCAGCCTTGGTGTCCACAACCTCCAGGAGAGCATGACCCTCTCCCCTGTGCCAAAAAAAAGGGAGCAGGTGGGAATCAGAACTGCGAGTGGACACGAGAGCTAATGGCTCTGGGAACCGGGCCTGCTGGGCGTGCCTCGGGCTGAGGACAAGCCTCCTGTTCCGCGGCTCTCCTCGGCACCCTCCCTCAAGGAGGCCATGGGAGATCTGTTCCGCGGGAGAGCCTCGGGTGACTGCTCCTCTGACTTAGGCCCTGCTTGTACCCGGCAGGAACCTACTGCCAGCAGAGGGAGGTGGAAGCCATCATGGAGGGCGACGAGGACGACAGGGGCTGCTGCTGCTGCAAGCCGGGCCACCTGCCCCACCTGCTGTCCTGCAACGCCGCCTTCCACCTCCGCTGGCTCACCTGGGAGGTCACACGGACGCAGTACATCCTGGAGGGCTACAGCATCATCGACAACAACGCGGCCACCATGCTGCAGGTGTTCGACCTCCGCAGGGTCCTCATCCGCTACTATATCAAGGTACCGCTCTGCTTCCCAGCGCCCTGCGAGCAGCTCCCCCAGGGCTCCGGCTGCTCCCCAGCTCTGAATCGGAGGTCAGGCTGGCTTTGGGAACTGTGGTTCTCAGGAGGAGTCCTGCGGGCCCTGTGAGCCTGCGGTTGGTGGCAGCCTGCATCACACTGGGTGCTGCCCTCACACGCGCCGGGTTCTCATCAGGCCTCGAGGTGCAGGTAATCGTAGTGATCACCAATCTAACATCCCAGGAATGTTAACAAGCTGATGCTTGAGTGACAGCATCACATGACACTCTGCAGATTGGCCACTGTAGAGCTAGAATTATTTTTAAGCTCCCGATAAAAGTGAATGTAGAGCTGGACGGTCCGCCAGGGCTGGTTCTGCAGCCTCTCCTCCTCACCCGTGTGGACAATGATGACATCTTTTTTCAGTTGCTCAGAAAATGTGCAGCTTGGGCTAAGTCTGCTGGAGGACAGGCTGGGCCCCAAGCCGGGAGGCAGAGTCTAGCTGGGCTGAGATGTTTTCCAAAGAAGGGACAGGCCAGGGCAGGGAGGGGACGTGCATGGCCGGAGCCCTGCACAGGCCACAGAGGGCGCCCCAGGATGGGCTGCTCCAAAGGAAGAAGTAGCACCACTGCAGGACCCTCCCCACCATCAGAGGTGGGCCAGGTATGGCGGCAGAGGTGGGGAAATACAGACTCCAGAGGGAACTGGAGCCCTGCAACCTCCACTGGCTACGAAGGTGGAGCTGGGAAGTCCGGAACGGCTGCTGGGGGGTCTCTGCCTGGTGGCTGCAGTTTACTAGAGACAGAGGTAGACCTGGGTGTGAGGAGGGCCGGCTGCTCCTCCCTCCACACCCCAAGCTTGCAGGGTGTCAGCAGCAGCCCCGCTCCAACTCACCAGTGTGTGCAGCCGAGTGCACACTGCAGGCCCACCCCTCCCACCCAACCCACAGGCTGTGTCTGAGCCGAGGTCAATGGGGAAGATTTGGGAGGTGACTCGGGCAGCTGTGACCTGTGACTCTGAGATCAGGTGGCTGCTCCCCCTTATGAAGGTGGCTGACAGCAGCTTTCCAAGCGCCATGTGTTGGACTTGGTGGTGGCCCACACTCGTGGGAAGCTTCCCTCTGGCACTCAGGTGGAGCTGGGCTGACAGCTCTGTCCCAGGGTCCTCTGCAACCTGGGTCCCTCGACTCACACCCCCACCTTCTAAGTGTGTGCATGGCCTAAAGGGGCCAGCTGCCCCTGGACAGGCTCCAGGAAGTTGCTGCAGGGTGCCCTGCTGTGCCCTTGCTGTGCGTTGTCATCTGATGACCCAGAAAGGCCTGGAAAGTGTCCTCTGGGTGTCCTTGAGCCCAGAGTGAACCTGCATGTTCCTGGAAGAGGATGAGTGGCAACCAGCCACCTCTGGCATCTCCCTCCAGGAGAGAGTCCCCGTGTCTCCTTCAATTCTCAGAAGGTAGCAGGATAGGCAGGAAGGGCTCCCAAGGGAAGCACATCCCAGGGCACCAGAGCCTGCACATGACCTTCTCACAGGCCAGGTGCAGAGGAGCTGGACCCCACACCACGGGGCCTGCAGGTCACCACGAGCGAGAGACAGGGCCTCTGGCTGCTCCTGAGGCCTTGGGCTGTGTGCCTGGGCCTGTGAACTGAGGCTTCCTCCTTCCTGGGATGAACTTGGCATTCACCAGCCTCCTCTCCTGACCCTGGGCAGGTGTCTCCCCCACCCCTGGGTGCTTCCTCAAATGACCTTTGTCATCAACAGACAAATCCAGGTACAGTGCAAATGGAGGAGGCTGAGGAGGCCCCAGGACCTTGCCAGGGAATAGTGGGCTTGTGGGGAAATGAGACCCTTAGCTTCTTTTCTAAGGAAGGGGAGTGAAGACAGGCTCTCTCTGTCTGGGTGGGAGAGGCACACGGTTCTCA
This sequence comes from Glaucomys volans, assembly GCA_020662805.1. NCBI lineage: Eukaryota > Metazoa > Chordata > Mammalia > Rodentia > Sciuridae > Glaucomys > Glaucomys volans. Next base: position 439,449 of record JAJEJO010048131.1, read on the forward strand.
CAGGGTGCTTCTCAGGAGTCAGGACCCCGACATCAGGCTCGCCCTACTCGCTATGCATAGCGGCAGATTCTCATGTTCTCCCTGGAAGTTCTGTTGGTGTGCAGGTGGGGTGCGCCCCGGGCCTGGGGGTTTTGTTTGTTTCCTGTGTGGTTTGTCCACCTCTAGGCTCGAGAACCAGCACAGGAAACACCAAATCAGCACTCAGGAGCGGTGGGAGAGGTTTGGGTCCATGGCCTGGGCCTCGAAGCTTCCCGCCTCATTCCCGTGGGCACTGTGAGGTGGACACAGCTCTTGTTGCCCCCCCAGGAGTGGTGCCTGTTCCTGGGTGTGGCTGAGGGAGACTGCGGGGCTGAGGGACGCAGAGCAGAAGCAGCAGCACTGGGGGAGACCAAGCCGGTTCCTTGGCAGGCAGAGCACTGTCTTCACAGCTCTGGGCTGTTCCAAGTTTCCCGAGTTCGGCCTCCTCCTTCATATTATCTCCTTGAACAGGCAAATTGAAAAGGGAAAAAAATTTAAAATAATTCCTTTACACAAAAGGATTGTTTTATCTTCCAATAAACTGGGTCAGTTCTCCCGCCCTCGGTGACTGTATTTGAAATCACTTCCTCCCTGACGGCTGGAGGTTTTCCCTGGTGTCCGCTCCAGCTCCTCGATTTGCAAGTGCATGAAACCCTCCTGGTGAGGGAATGAGCTTCCTGCAGGGCCCGGCCTGCCTGCTGCAGTTGGTTCTGGGCAGCTTCTCACTTGCTGTGCACACGAGGTGTGCAGCCCGATGCCCCAGGAGGAATATGCTAGAACGAGTGGCCTGGTGGAACGTGCTGATCTGTGATGATGAGCAGGAGCAACCATGGCACAGCAGATCCCGTGGACAGATCCCGCAGGCCCTCCAGTGCAGTTCAGGTGCACACGCTCACTTCCTGCCACCACTGACTCTGCAGGACTTCCCAGCGTGCCTGACAGTGTTCCTCCACGGGCTTCCTGCTGGGATGAGGTGGATGGGCCCCAGGTGTTGAGCGCAGGAAGCTGCAGGGAGCCGGGCTGGGCTCTGTCCTGCAGGGCTCGCCAGGCCTGGGGCAGGCTCTGACCTCTGTCCCCAGAGTTAGAGACCAGGTCCTCACTAGTGACTCTGACCTCATCACTGTGGGGATCTTTGAATTCCTCCCTAGAAATGAATGAAGAGGCAAACTTGGTCTTGTAACTTTCCCCAGATACTTTACCTAGTGCAGTGAGGACAGGTGGGAAACACGGGACCAGATGTGTGCAGAGCCAGGTGCTCAGACGGCCACACCTCTTCTCTCCCTTTGTGATTGATGTTCAGAGTGGAAGCTGAGCCTGGGGCCAAGGGCACAGGCCTGAGCATCATGGCAGTCGCCCTAGCCATGGGTATTTGTGCTAAGCCCCAGTAGGTGGCTGGAACCGCAGCCAGCGGCAACCCTGTGTGTGTAAGGACCCGTGATGGAGTTCAGTTTGTAAGTCAGGCACAGTAAGGGATCAACAGCAGCAGCAGCAGTCACAGACCAGAGCAATCACCACTCTATCCTGTAATAAAGGTGTGTGAATGTGGCCTCCCTCCTCCTTTCTCAAAATAATTGTCCTGTGCATCTCAGCAACGTTGGCACATGATTTTTTTTTCTCTTATGTTAAGAACTTTAATCTTTTCACTTAAAGGCAGTACTTTACAGCTTCTCTTTGCCACATCTGAATTGCCAGCATCACTACTCTTGTGCTTTGGGGTCACTATTATTAAGAAAATAATGCTTGAACACCAACACTGTGAGAGCATGAGAGGTAATTTGATGACCAAGATGGCTAAAGAGTGACTGATGTGTGGGTAGTGCATGCAGGGTGGATACTCTGGGCAAAGGGATGATTCATATTCCAGGTATGGCAGAGCAGGTGACAGACACATTCCATCATGTTACTAATCAGAATCATGGAGTGCAATTTAAAACTTACATAGAAACTGCTAATTTCCAAAAGTCCCCAGTTACTGTTTTCAGACTGCAGTTGGCCTTGGGCGACTGAAACCGTGGAGACTGCAGCTGTAAACCGGGGGCACTCCTCTCTCTTACCCGTAACTCTGGCCCAGCTACTTAAACTCTCCACCTCGTAGATGCTCTAACTGATCCAGCCAGCAATTAGACAAGGAAACCCTTCCAGGTGCAGAATTTATATTTCTAACATCAGATGTGCACCCTGGTGGCCACACAGGCATGGCTGTCTCCCTCCCTCTGCCTCAGCTCTCCCAGCTGCCTCCCTGCACCCTGCTCAGCCTGCCTGCTGGGTAGTCAGTCACACCTTGGACGATGTCACTGCTATGATCTCTTACTTGGTACATGGTTCAGGCCCTGACTAGGTTCCTCACATGCAGGATCACACTTCAACCCTCAGGGCAGCCGTGGGTAGCAGGCCTCACCACATGCCTGCCCTTCCCTCCTTGTCCAGCTGCCCTTGGCTGCTTCCCCCGCCTCCCTCTCTGTTCCCTCCCCACTTAGAGAAGGGGTTTCTGAAGATGGAGTGGCTGACACGTGGCCTCCCAGCCTCTACTGACTGCAGACCTGCTCTTCCTGCTCCCCAGGTTGGGGGCAGGTGGACCGAGGAGCCTAATAGAAATCACGCCTAAAGAGGGAAGGCCCGAGCCGCAAGCCAGGGACGAGCCTGCACACAGTCTAGGCTACCTCAGCTCTGACCGCAGAGAGAGGGAACCTGGCCACCATGACTGTGTCCCCGACATCAGAGGCCACTGGTGTGGCTTCCATTCACCTGCTCAGACTCCTGAGAGGACTCAAAACCAGACACCTCAGGAGCCTGGCACCTTGTGTCTGGATTTCATTTTCCAGCCAGAGGGAAGGCAGGCAGGGGAGGAGGCAGCCTCCCTAGCACAGGCCTCCTGTCTCAGGCCTGTCACTTCTGTCACTTCTTAGCCACTGACCCACCAGCCAGCAGTCCCTGCTTCTGCTTTCTCCCTTGAAGGCATGTGCTCTGTAAGCAGAGGAGGCCGTCCACTCACCTCGTGGCCCCCTGGAGCTCACACTCCCCACACCCACCACAGAGCCACTGCCCCTGGTGGTTTCAGGATGAGAGGCACAGCCACGTTCCGGGACCCCCGGCCTCAGCAGCCCAGGCACCACCACTTCTATTCATCTGTAATAATGAAATTTTGCCAGGCGCAGTGGTGCAGGCCTGTAATCCCAGAGGCTTGGGAGGCTGAGGCAGGAGGATCACGAGTTCAAAGCCAGCCTCAGCAACTTAGAGAGGCGCTCAGCAACTCAGTGAGACCCTGTCTGTAAATAAAATATAAAAAGGCTGGGGATGGGGCTCAGTGGCCGAGTGGCCCCAGTACAAAACGAACAAACAAAAGCAAAGCAAGCCGAGAGTGGCGGTGAGAGCTTGTCTCCCCCTGCAGAGCATCATCTACTACATGGCCGCCTCGCCCAAGCTGCCCTCCTGGGTGGAGAACGAGGCCCTGCTCAAGGCCCTACAGCCCTTCTCCCAGTGGCACCACATCGAGCGGGACCTGGCCATGCTCAGCGTCAACACGGACGACGACTACGTCCCCTGCCTGCAGGGCGTCACGCGGGCCAGCTACTGCAACGTGTACCTGGAGTGGATCCAGTACTGTGCCGGGAAGAGGCCACAGGTAGGCGCGGGGCCAGGACACCCGCTAGGAACCGGGTGGCACGGGCAGACAGCCCAGCAGGGGAGAGGAGGAGTCGGCGTGTGGCAGTGTCAACAGAGCAGCTAGCAGAGCGCACTGAGGACCTGGAGCGCCTTCCTCAGAGGCGGGTCTGGAAGGCCTGCGTCCTTCCACACTGCTGGGGCAGCGCTGTCTGAGACCTTGGTGACTGCGTGAGGATGTAGGGCAGGGGCTTCTGTAAGGTGGTTTGTGCACACAATGCTTAGTGCTGGTGTCAGGAAGGTCCACTCAGCACTGAACCGTGGCGGGGCCCACTGGCCAGCCATGGGTGGCTGAGGGTGAGCCCTCCTCCTAGAAATGAAGCCTCGGGTTTTGGGAGGAAGAGAGGAGGCCGAGCAGCAGGAGGCGGGCAGCCCGAGCTGGCTCCCTGCTCCTGAGGGTGCCAGAGGCGCGTGCGTGGGTGCCGAGGGGAGAGCAGGTCTGCCTTGAGCACGGCTCCCGGGCGCTGTGCTCGTGGGGAGGAAGGGGAACCAGGGTTCTGGCCCAGGCCCTTGACTTTGGCTACATCGAGTGGTTAAAAGCAGGTGGCAGGGAAGGCAAGAGGCAGCGCCTGCTTCCTGCAGACAGCTGGGACGATGTGGGGACTCAGCCTGGACTGGCCTCTGGGCGGGTGGTCCCTGGTCCTCTGATGCTGTCTGCTGCCTGCTTCTCCTCAGCTCACGGCAGCGTCGCAGCCTCCTTGGGAAGGTGACTAAGTGTCCTCTGTGCCTCTTTAAAGCCAACTTCAGATCATTCTTGTCGCTTAGCTGCTGATTCACGGCCATTCACGGGGCCCTCACTGGAGGGAGAAGAGAAGACCCTCTGCGCTGGGTTTGTGGAGAGTGCTGGGCAGGCCTCCTTTGTAAGCTCTGCCATCTTCCTGACCCGAAGCGCTGCATTTGAAACCTCAGAGCGTTAGACCAAAAGGTCACACCGGAATTCCTTTTCTCTCTGAAAGGAACTTCCTTGTTATAATTTTTTCCAAGAGAAGCTGCTCTGGGAAGCAGAGCTTCCTTGCCCAGGGCATGTTGGAGGGGCCTGATGACCAGGTGGCCACCTGAGAGTTCCCCCTCACTCCACACCTGCAAGACTGCTGGTGCCTCTGGAGCCTGGGTGGAAGCTGAGTTCGTCCCTTGCTCTTTCAGCCTTCGAAGGCCCTGGACAGTGACGAGGACTCTCCTCTGGTGACCCTGTCCTTTGCCCTGTGCGTCCTGGGCAGGAGAGCTCTGGGAACTGCAGCACACAACATGGCCATCAGGTACCTGGGGGACAGTGGGGACGGGTACAGATACCCACGGGTCACATGTGGACTGAGGCTGGCACTCATGTCCTTTTACGCTGGACTGCTTATGTTTCTTTCCACAGTAAGTCAGGTTGGACCTGCAAGGAGACGTGTTTGGTCACTGTGATCTCTGGGGCACTGGATTTGGGAATTTCATCAGTCAGACCGTGGAGATCTGGGCTTCCAGGGTTCTCAGAGCCCTTGTGCCCAGAGGGCTCTGTGAGATGACGTGTTGAGCCCGGGACCTGGCAGAGTCGTACTCAGGAGATTGGCTTCCTTTCCCGCTTTCCCTCCCTCTGCCCCTGCTCCAGACCCCATCCCATCTCTGCAGGGCTGCGGTAGGTTCCCAGCTCTCCCATTTTCACACTCTCTTCCCCGGCACTCCCTCCACCCCCACCCTGGGTGGGGGGGAATAGCCCAACAGTCTTTGGTTGAAGAATGAAGACCAATGAGCTCCCTCCTGGCCCCTTTCACCCTCACTCAGGCGGCACCCTTCACAGACAGAGCAGTGCCTGCTCCCGCTCCTCCATGCCTGCCCCACTCCTGCTGCTCTGGCCAGAGGACTGACCAGGGCCAGCTGTCACCTGCACATCGCCCAGACCGGTGGCATGGCACTGGCTCCCCATTCTGAGCTCCACTTGCCTGCTGGGATCGCCTTCATTGGTGGCTCTTGCCCCTAGATGCACACAGACATTTCCCAAGGGGTCTGTGTATCCCGATGCCCAGGTCCACTCTGGTGGAAGCCTTGCATCAGTGTTTCCAAGCCCCCTGTGATTTCAAGATGCAGCCATAGTTAAGGACCACACAGTGCTGGGAGTTAATAAAGAAAGGGGTCCTCCACTGGCCCTCCCTCCCTGCTTCTCCTCCACGGGGGCTTCTTTGGCATTTCTGTGTTGCATTGTGAAATGGTGCTCTGCAAAAGGGCTGTTTTGACATTTGACTCCAGTGATAGTTATTCACTTGACAATAAGCTCATTAGAGGCAGAAACCCCTTGCCATCCCTGACAGCCTCAGCCCTGGGTGTCAGCGGAACTGGTCCAGGAGCCTGGCAGTGTTTCCAGGCCCTTCCTGAAGGGGGCGCTGGGAGCCATTGCTGGAGGCAAGGTGCTCAAGGTGGGTTGGCTGTGGGCTGAGCACAGGTACAAGGTGAAGCGCTATGGGCCGCGCTCCCCAGCCCTCTCTGGAGATAGTGCCCTGGGGTCACCAGGAGGAAGACAAGAACCCAGAGTAGTTAGGTTGGCGACGTCAGCTGTGCTTTCCTCACTGTTGAGAGCTGCCCCTTGCTACTTGTACACAAGTGCTCTGGGGAGGGTTTCCTCTCACCTGGCCCAGCCTCACCTGGAGCCAGGCAGTGCCCCTGTGGCCAGCCAGGAGTGCACTAACCATTGCTGAAAGTCTAGCAGGAGCTGGACAGTAGGAGGTGGCCTGGTGTTAGCTCCATCTTAAACCCTGAGTAGAAGACCCTGAGTGAAGGATTTCCCGAGATCTGGCACCTGAGTCTCCAGCCCTCGGGCTGATGGTTGAAAGGATACCTGAGGGTCTTGTTCGATCCATGCAAAGTGCTTCGTACATTTCGGATTTCCCTCACGAGTGGCAAGCCAACACTGAGGCCGCATGGAAGACAGGCTATGGCTCACTCGGCTGGTTCTCACACTCCTGCTTGTCTGGCCGTCCTCCTTTCCCCTGACTCGGCGCCATGCATGTGCTTCCGTGACCCTGTTCTCGTGGCATCTGTTTGACACAGCTTCTCACACTCAGGCAGCCCTGCTGGCTGCAGACACAGTGAGAGGCAGCTCTTGGCGACTCCCGGTGTCCTTGGGAAGGCCTATCTTCAACTGGCTGCTTTTCGAACGGTCCTGGGCCCCAGAAGCACCTTGGCCACACCCTGGGCCTGGGGTTCTGCCCACTGGCCCTGAAGCGCTGCTGCCTTGGCTGGACACTGGGGAGCGACTGGGCAGCCCCTGAGGGGGTGTGGCCAGCAGCACCCACCTCTCTTCTGCCAACAGCTGGGCTTCAAGTTTCATGTCCGGGTTCCCTAGGTTGTTACGCTTAAAAAACGGGGTTCCAGGCCTGAAAGAGTCAAACTTAAATTTTATAGATGTAGTCAACTTGCTTTCCCAAAAGCATTAAAAATGAGGTTCGTATTTCACCCCTCCCTCCCCTAGTCCCTCTCCTCTATGCTAGTGGGGACGCTATTGGTCAGATTATATTGCTACATTGTGTGCCTGTGTGAACTTGGGAGGACAGATGAAAACACCACCGCCACGTGAAAACAGGGAGGGAGGAAGGGAGCGAGGGAGGACGGGAGCGAGGGAGGAACAAAGAGAAAACGGATGTGAACTCCAGCAACTGGTGTCAGAGTCCAGACTCCACTTCCTGCCTTAGTTCACCTCCCCACCAGCAGTGTGCGGGATCTTCCCCACTGACCTGGCCATTCTCAGATCTTAAAATGAATTTTACACTACGTTTGCCAGGTACTTCAGCATATCCTGATGAACTTTATGCTGGAATTGTATGGACTTCCGGGCTGATTTGGCAACAGTTATGTCTTCAAGATGTTAAACTTTACCATTCACAAACATATGATATGGTTTTATTTATTATTTTATTATTCTTGTATATAGATCTGGCAGTTTCAGAATTTCTTCCTGAAAGCCTTGTGCATTCAGTGAGGTCGCCCTTTAATACTAGATTTGGAAGGTGGCTGCTGCTGGATGACTCCTCATCAGGTCCTCTGGCGCCGTGTCCCTCAACACCACACCTCTGTGCTCTCTTCAGAGCCCACGTGCAGGGGGATCCAACTTCCATTCACACGCTGTCCTTCTCATGGAAGTGGATGAGCTTCCTCCCTTTGAAGTGCCTTATTAGCATAACACCGTCTCACTCTCCCAGTGCTTAGGAGTGTCATCAAATGAGCCAAAGTGCTTCAAGTGCTGCGTAAATGGGAAAGGCTGAAGAGACTGGAGTTTCCCCAGGGCTGCGCAGCTTAGTGATTGAGAAATGCTTGTGAACGATAGCTGGAGAAATGAGGTTCGGCTTGGGTTTGAGACCTCTTTTTTGCAAGTAACAGAGCTTCCTTCTCTTCCCAGCTGGCTGTTGCTCTCATCAGGACAGGAGGTTGATATTTTGAGAAGTGGGGGAATGCTTTCAGATGGTGGTATTCTTTGCCTTCAGTGCTTGAAAGGACGGGTCATTCCGTAGTGGATCTCCTCACGAGGAAAACCCTTGCCTTCTGAGTTTGGCTCTGCTTGGGGATGACGTCTTGTTCTTTTTACAGTGATGGAGTCAATGGGCTCATTTTATTGACTAATAACATCCATGTTCAAAGTCAGAGTGGCTCATCATCTCTGCGTGCCTGTGTGAGTGTGTGGACCCTATAGTTTTAGACCAGGAGTGTGCCCAGGTGGACTTTGAGACCCGAGGAGTCCTTCTCACATGTCCCACATAAAGAGTCCCAGTGGCCTTTGAATCCCAGCCCCCTGGTAAGTCTCAGGCAGCACCTGCATAAGCCAGGTGCTGAGTATTTCTTAAATTTGAAGTTGGGGCACATCTTCCTTGAGCTGCCCCCATTGAAGAGGGTCACAGACCACACTGGGAGCACTCAGCAGGAAGCCAGGTTCACAGGCCCTGAAGGCCACCGAGACAACTCATCCTCACTGCACCAGAGGCGGGGAGGTGGGTCCTGACTGATGCACCACTGACAGAGAGAAAAGGTCAGGAGAAGACCACATTGCACAGCGCAGCAGGTCTGTTTGCAGAAGAAAATTTGCTGACTCTTGGAGCAGATGAGGCTTCCAAAAGGACAAGACTTCGCTGTGAATTTGATCTCAGCCCAAACCGCACTCTGCCAAGTCCCACCGGGCTTCCCTAAGACAGGAGGTCGCCACGTCACCATGAAGCCCGCCTCACACCCAGTGCTCTCCAGAAACCCAGCCGTCATCCCTGCTCTCCTCCTGACCTTCTGTGGGAGATGACGCCTCACACTGGGGCCAGCTGTCATACTGGATCATCTTGCAAAAGGGATAATGATCCACTTGCCAGACTGGGGTTGGAAACTCAGATGCCAGAATCTAGAGGAGACAGAGACAGTAAGAGGATGCCAGATCCTGCCTTAGGAGATGCAGTCGGGTTATCAGGGTAAGACAGGAACCTGGGAACCTGGGGAAGTATCCGAGTGTAAGAGAGGGAAAGGATGTGCGGGGCGTCGCTCTGTGGTAAACACGGCCCAGTGTTGCAAGGCCCTGGGTTCCAGCCGAGCTCCGCAGGCTGAGTGCAGAGTGCACGCCGAAGTAAATGTGAGGAAATCGCTGGGGGCTGACCTGGAGGTGCGGCATGTGATGCCACCTCTGATCTGGGCTTCAAGAAGATGACCCCAGGGACACATCTTACAAGCGGCTGTTTCCTGGAGCAGCCGGTCGTCTGGGTTTGGTTCTGAGCTGCTTCCTGTGCAATCATCCCCACCTATCAGGTCCAGTCTCTCAACTTCTCCATTCGTTCCTCTTATACAAAGGGTGATGGTAACACGTCCTGTGCAAGGCGAACAAGCCTCAGGGACAGAAAGCACTCGGGAATCCACAGGTCAGCAGGAAAATGCAGGCCGCCATTCCTCCTTCTGCCTCACTCTGCCGGCCATCTGGACCATTCCATTTGTTTGGGGACCTGGGCAGCCATGGAAGTAGCCATGAACCCCGTGCTCAGTTGCCAGATGCCGTGGAGGGGAAGGAGGCACATGGGATGAGAACGTGCTGCAGTCCCAGGGGGGCTGTCTCGGGCACGTGCTGTGACGTAGGTGGATAGGCGGCACAGGCACTGAGTGTCCCAGGAGCCAGCGAGCTCAGGGGAGCCAGCCTCTGACACACCACTCTGCACATGTTCTGCAAGCTCAGTACCTGTGGCCACGAGCTACCGTCAGGAGACACGTGGTGGCAGATACGCGCACCTGGGCCTATTTGGAAGTTTGCCAGCAAGCAATAACCCTTGTGCTGGGGATGCCCCGAGCCCTGCAGAAACCGTGCCTGTGTCACACTCAGTTCCCCAAGATCTAAAATCTGTTAGGGCCTGACCCCATCCAAAGGTGCACTGGTGACCCCCCTCCAGCCTGGGTCCTCCTCCTCCCGAGCCGCTCTTCTTCCCAGAAGGAGCCGAGCCCCACAGCAACACCGGGCTGTAGGGACCCACAGTGCCATCTGCACATTGTACAGGCACCCTGCCCTCCACCCAGTGGATGCCAGGCACATCACCCACATCAGTTGTGACACCAAAGATGTCCCCAGATTTTGCCAACAGTCCCCTGGGGCCCAAGTTGCCACCACTTAAAAAGGTGCAGGATACTCGTAGGCTGAGCTGGTTAGGACTCTGAGCAAAATGGGGCTCAGAGGACCAGAGGTCCTCATAGGCTCTGCAGCAGACCCCTGAGGACCCCGAGGGCAGCGGAAGCTGGGATACAAGAGCATGGAGATGGTCACCTGTCCACTGAAAGGGGAGGAGGGGGCACTGGACGGTGGGGCTGGGCACGCACAAGCCTGGGGTGAACTTGGAGCTACAGTCCAGGCTCTGCGGGCAGCCCCAGCCTCCAGCTGGAGGCCCACACACGGTGCTTCCTCACCCTCATCCTCTTCTGCAGCCACCCTGCTGGTGGCATCCAGCATGGCCAGGGTGACAGGCCTGCTCGCCCGTGCACTGTGTGGTGGCACGCTCAGCAGCACGTGCCCACCTGTCCAGCACAGAGGAGAGGACCAGCCGCTGCTGTCGGCCTCAGGCCTGATGCGTTTCTGCGGCCCTTGGTTCTGTTACAATATTGAGCGCATCCATAGTGCAGGGAAGCCCGGGACCGTCTCTGCGCCATGGTCCTGGGTCCTCTGCAGGTGGACACACCCCCAACACATGGTCACGCCTGTGGGGTTCCTTTGGGCCTGCCTCCCGCCCCGCCCCTGAGCAATCCCAGCCTTGGTTCAGGGTTGTCCTCCACTCCTGCCTGGCTGCTGGGCTCCATAGTGGGCTGTCTTGCCTCCCTCGACTGGTTCATGCACCCCTCTCCTGGCAAGGACAGCCCATTCCCGCTGGGCCGGTGGGAGCCGTCATTCCTCAGCAGTCTCCAAGACAAAGTCCTGGGAGCTGCCCCCCAGGGGTGCGGCAGGAGTCCCAGAGCCTGGCTCTCCCCCTCCCACCCTACCCTGCTGGCCTCTCCGTCCTCTCAGGGGAAAAGGCAGTCATGAAACACTTCCTTCAGGACGCCTCCATTGGGGGCGAGGAGAGCCCCCCGTGGGGGGCTGCGACTGGCTTGGGTTGACAGGAAAGTCCTTCTGCCAGCACTGCATCGAGCACCAGGTCGTGTCCTTTCTTGGGAAGACGTCGTTTCCTGGGAAAGGACAGCGGCGTGTGCTGCAGGCCTGGGGTGGGGGCTCGAGCATCATGCCAAGGCTCCATGGACACCTGGCTCCCCCACAACGAACAAGCATCTGAGAGCCATCCTGCGAACCAGGCAGATCTGCCCCGGCCCCTCGCTGTGTCTGAGGGTGCCGCGGGGCATCTGGCGAGCCTCTGAGTCTCCCTGCCCACCAGCCCCTGCCACATCTGGAGGGGATGCTGCTCTTAGCATGCGAGGCCAGGCGCACTCACAGCCTGGCAGCCCTGGCCCTGCCCGAAGAGTCCCCCCACAATGCCCAGTGCCCACCCCATACAGTGGCACCTCCAGGGTCTCGGTGAGAGCGGGGCAGGAGTTGGTCATGTTTTATGGCCTCCTCTCCTGGCAACAGCCTTCCGGCCAAAGCTGCCAGTCCACCCGCCCTGCGACTGCCTCTCGGTGCCTCCTAGGTGAGGGGCTACCACTCACAGCCCCAGAAAGCTCTTGCTTTGTGAGGCCAGAGCCTCTGGGGAAGGTCTCCAGGAACTCCTCCTGGAAGATTCCAGGCCATGGTACCCAGACTCTACCTGACCAGCCTCTGGTCAATCCTATTTCCCAGTGTGCTCTGGCTCAAAGCCTCAGCGTCTTCTCAAGGAAGTTCCAGGAGGAAATGAATGATAGTGGTGTTTCTCATGGTGAAATGTTAAAATAGCAGTCAGGGGAACTGTTCCCCTGATGTGTGGGTCTAACGTGCTGCGTTGGATCAGAGTCCGGCTCAGTGAGCCAGCTCTCCATCGTTAGGAAGAGAGGTCCTGGGAGAGTCTCTTCCCCTCTGTGGTCTGGCTCCTGTCCAGTTCTGCACCGTCCAGGATGCCGTTTCCTGTTCTTGCCTCTTGACTACCCCTCAGGGTGCTGGCAGGGACTGCACAGAGTGGGTAACAGAAATGAGGGGCCGGTGCAAAGAGGGACTGTCCTGGAGTGCAGGAGGAGTGGCTTTCCCAAGCCCACTCCCAACGTTAAACAAAACAAAACCCCCATCCCTGAGCAAGTTCCCCTGGGTGACAGCCCTGTCCCCCACTCAGGTGCCACTTGGTGACCTGTGGGCAAGGCGGGAAGTACAGCAGAGCGGGAGCAGCTGGGAATGGGAACGGGGCGGCCGATCCTACTGGGCCTCGTCCCAGGCATTAAACAGGGCACGCTGGGAACAGAGCCGGAGAACCCAGATGTCCCATTTCAGGGTCGGTCACTGGTTTTCCTCTCTGAGTGTGGCCTAGGGCTGGTTTCATGAGTGACACAGCTGGAAATAATATCCAGACACACAAAGTGCTCGGTGGTGGCACGGCCTGCAGGGCCCTGGGGCGATGGGCCTGCTGACCTGCATGCACGTGCAGCCCACTCCTACCTGGGCCTCCATCTTCACTTGGAGATCACCTTGGTGACTCCTGAAATGAGGGGAGATGGCCCCACGCCCTGGCACCCCCAGGGGCCTGAACCCGGCTCCAGGGTCAACGTTTGTACTCTGGTGGGTCCAGACTTGGCTCCTTTCCTTGCTGGACCAGCCTAAAAATATCACGATAATTCTTCAGTGGGAGACTCAAGTCTGGTCTTAATGACGGGACCGTGCAGGCCGGTGGGAGTCAGCAGCAAGGACTCTGTCTTGCAGCCTGGACGCCTTCCTGCATGGCCTCCACGCCCTCTTCAAGGGTGACTTCAGGGTGACAGCACGGGACGAGTGGGTGTTTGCCGACATGGACCTACTGCACAAAGTCGTGGCTCCAGCTCTCAGAATGTCCCTGAAGCTGCACCAGGTAGGACTGCAGAGGGAACATGGCCTTTGGAAGACTGCAGTCCCCTCTCTCTGCTGGGCCCCGGGGATACTTCATTGCTCAGGTGACTCACATTGAGGTCACCAGAGTTTTGGCAGTGGCCAAAGATGATTTGCACTCAGGAGCTGCTAGGAGGAGGGGCTAGTCCCAGAGGACGAGGGATTCTGGCTGGGAGAGCACCGAGGGTGCCAACCCATACCTGAGAGTCACAGGGACCTGCGTCCTGAAGTCTTCCCCAGGTACGTTCCATTGGTTAGGGCCATGAAATGAGGAGGTGGCCTCTGCACCCAACTCAGGATCTGGGACAGGAACAGGGGAGGCAGATGGGTGAGGCAGGACATGGCTTTGGAGGCCATCTGTGCACCGACCCTGGCCAAATGGACTGGCTGACCGGGCGCTGGGCTCCCCGCACCAGGACCAGTTCACCTGCCCCGACGAGTATGAAGACCCCGCGGTGCTCTATGAGGCCATCCAGTCCTTCGAGAAGAAGGTGGTGATCTGCCACGAGGGTGACCCGGCCTGGAGGGGCGCAGTGCTGTCCAACAGGGAGGAGCTGCTGACCCTGCGGCACGTGGTGGACGAGGGCTCTGACCAGTACAAGGTGGTCATGCTGCACAGAGGCTTCCTGAGCTTCAAGGTGATCAAGGTAGGTGCTCTTTCCTGCAGCACTGCCCTTGCCAGGCACCCTCAGTGCAGAGGAGCCACCAGAGCAGTGCTGGGCAGTGGGCAAGGCCTGGCCAGCCACTGAGGGCAGCAGGGCCATTGCCCCATGGTACAGCCAGCATGGGGAGCACTCGGCGGGGAATCCTGCTGACAGCTTCAGACAGGGGTCAGGATCTGGCTCAGCTGGACTTCCTGAGTCTCTAGAATTTTCTAGTGGCCTATTCCTGATGCAAGAGGTCCTGCCCCAGACCCCTCCTTTTATCCAGGTTTGAGCCACCTCCTAAACAGAACTTTATTTCCTTTCCCTTGGGTTTCCCCCACGAAAATGGCATCCTCTCCATGTTGTGAGACCGTGATGGCACGGTCGTGGTGGCACGGTCGCGGTCGCAGATACCCAGTGCAGAGCGCTGACCGCTGGCTGCAGGCCAGCACTAGGACCCCGGCTGTTGCCCGCACAGGTGAACAAGGAGTGCGTGCGCGGGCTGTGGGCGGGGCAGCAACAGGAGCTCATCTTCCTCCGCAACCGCAACCCCGAGCGCGGCAGCATCCAGAACAACAAGCAGGTGCTGCGCAACCTCATCAACTCCTCCTGCGACCAGCCGCTGGGCTACCCCATGTACGTCTCCCCGCTGATCACGTCCTATCTGGGGACGCACAGGCAGATGAACCGCGTCTGGGGCGGACCCGTCACCCTGGACAGCCTGAGGGCGTGGTTCCGGGCCAGGTGGCTGAGGTAGGATTGGCCTCCCGGGGTGCTGCGGAGGGCAGGGTGACCATCCCAGAGTTACGGGAGCCAGGTGCTTAGACCAAGGCGGCTGGGACATCACTGGGTGATAGGGTGCCAAGGCGCCTCCGTGGATCGTAGCAGAGCGTGGGGCTGCCCTTCTGTCCCTACAGCATGCGCAAGAACGGCAGCGCGGGACAGCAGGGCAGGGGCAACATCGAGGACGTGGACGGAGGCGGAGCCGCGGCAGGGGGCAGCTGTGCGCCGGGCGGAGACAGCAGGGAGGGCAGTGCGGAGCACCCCCGCAAAGGGGGCCCCCAGCACTGGGCCTCGTCCCGAGAAGGGGCTCCGAGGACAGGTGGGTGCCAGGGCCTGCAGCTCCCTTCTGGCCAATTGCTGCGAAGAATTTCCTGACTCCTGTGTGAGATCTCAGAACAAACCTCATTGTCCTCTGGGTCCAGCTTGGGTCATACACCTGTCACACCGGGAGCTTTCCTCTGTCTGTCCTCCTGTCCAGCAGTCACTCCCTTCCCTTCCAGCTCTCCCATGCTGACTTACAGGCTCTGGCTCTGCAGTGGCTGCCTCCTTTCTTTCTGTGTGTACAGGCCTCTGCCCTGCTGCCCTCAGGGACCTTCCAGAGGCTAGCAAAGGGGAAGGAGGGCACCAGCAGATGGGAGATGGGGGTGGCCAGGGCTGAGTCTAAAGTTCAGAGCAGTTAAACTGACGCCCACGCAGTCCCAGCCAGATGGCTGAAGCTCTGAAATTCACCCCTGGTGCTGTTCTGGAAGGAGGGTGGCTGGGCTGGAAAGGAGAGCGAAGCTTTCAGAGGACGAGTCTAGAGGACATGGGCAGGCAGGAGCTGTCCTGGTCCTGCTGGGCCTTGGCTTGGCCCTCCACAACCTGCCAGTGGCCTCGTCTTCCCTCCTCCACTTCCAGCAGCATTTACTGTGCACCTCCATGCATGCCGCCCTGCCAGCTCTGCCTGACCAGCTGGGAAGAGAGCCTGCCTGGGAGAGCCCAGAGCAAGGCAGAGCAGGGATATGTGAGCGTGGGCACGGGATGGACGGGTGGACCCCAGATGGAGATGGATGAGGGAGGGAGGGAGGTGGAGATGACGGACAGGTGCATGATGGATGAGAGAGAGGCAGGTGTTAAGTAGGGAGGGAGCGGGTCAGCAGATGGCAGCTAACAGGTGGATGAGAGGTGATGGAGAGGCAATGGGTGCATGATAGTGGGAGGTGGACAGAAAGTTGACAGAGGAGAGACGGTGGGCAGGTGGGTAGGGAGGTAGGTGCATGGTCAAAGGAGCGGAGGTCAGCTGTCTGCCTAGGCGGGCACAGCTCCCCAGGCCTCAAGCTGCGGCTCCCCCTCCACCCTGTGCCCCATAGTCATTGCATACATTGGATTCTGCATCAGTCCTCGAGTGCTGCTGTGTGGGGACGTGCCGAGGGCTGGAGGGCACAGGCTAACTTGACCTCTCCAGGACGCCAATGCCTAGGTGCATCCACTGTTTCCACCCTGCAGATGGGGAAACCAGGGCACAGAGGGGCAGGTCCCCACCCCAAGGCTCCCAGCTAGTAAGCAGCCAGTCTGGGATTCGGACTAGGTGGGATGCCCAGAACCTGTGATCCTAACCCATGGCCATCCGTGGTCCTGGCCTTGATGCTGCCTCTGCTCAACTGCCCCCTCAACCCAACCCCAAGAATCCTGATGCCTGGGACAGGTGCTCACCTCTGGTGCTCCATCTGTGCGAGTGTCTCTGCTCCCACAACTTCGTCCTATCCCCTGGCTGGCCAGGGCCCCACTTACCAGGGGTCTTCTTCTGGCAGACACCTGTCCTTCCTGAGGCAGACAGGCAGAGTTCCCGGGTTCCGTGCTGTGGCAAGGGAGGGGACAGAAGTGGGACAGGGAGAGCCCTAGTCCCTCCTTGGTTCTACACCAGAGGGAAGGTGGCCTGGGCGATATCTGAGCATGTGCCCAGCAAAGGGCCAGAGAGCTGGAGGCAGGAGGGTGCGGCTCGGTTTCTCTGGGCTTCCTGCAGCTCGGAGGATGCCCACATTCTGGTGCCCTCTCCAGAGCGACCTTCCTGCTCAAGTCAGTTCCTCCCACTCTGCCACTTGATACCTGTGGTCAGAGTCCCCTGGACAGGTGTGCAGGGCTGCCATATCCAGTGCAGAGACCAGTGGCTCAAGCTTCCTGTTCCAGGTGGGGGATCACAGGGCCATGAGGGAGAACCATTCCAAGTCCCTCCCCTGGCTTCCAGCGATTGTCAGCCATCGGTGGCACTTTGTGGCTCTTAGAAGCCTCACGTGATCTCTGCCTTTGTCCCCACATGGCGTTCTCCCTGTGTGTCTGTGTCCAAACGTCCCCTTTCTAAGGACACCAGGGGCTGGAGGCCCACCCTGCCTGGTGTGGCTTCCTCTTGACTACACTTGACGACCCCTTGCCATGTAAGGTCGCCAGGAGGGCACTGGGGTCCAGGCAAGTCTTCCCATGTCCTAGGCCTCTCCCTGGGCACTCCTGAACTCTCGTAGCCTAGCAAGGCTCCTCTCGCTGCCCCACATCGCCCTGCCACACAGCCTCCCACTGTCCCCCTCAGGGCCCCGCCACCCCGAATGGACCTCTCCCATCTCCACTGGCTCCTCTGCCCACTAACGACACCCTCAAATGCCACCTCATCCAAGAGGCCCCTGCCCCTGCCTGGCCTCACTCCTGCTCCCGTGTCTGCTGACCCACGTCTATTGTCTGTGGTCAGAACTGTCCCCTGATGGGGCTGGGCTGCCCCCTCCTCCGTAGCCAGGACAGTGGCCACTCAGTGGGGCCTGCCTGACCTCTGCAAAGCCTGGAGTGGGCACACGCAGAGCATGCCACTCTCTTCTGGTGCACATGCTGCAGAATGGCTTGTGCCCACCCAGGAGGCAGGCCTGGGGAGAGGCCTGTGCTTGCCCCAACCTGGGTCGGGGCATTCTGGAGGCCTGGGGCAGTGTGTGGGGTGGGTCAGCATGCTCCTGTCCCCACAGCTGGGGGCTGAGTGGGCCTCTAAGTGCCAGGCTGGGGTCACTCAGGGAGGGTGGTCCTGTGCTCAGCTGACCCTGGCTGAATGCAGCGGCCTCTCCGGCTCACCCACAGGCGCTGTGCTCCCTGGAGGGCAGAGCTGGCTCTCAGCTCAGAACCCCACACAGCCACCAGCTGTCAGGGTTGTCATCAGAACCAGAAGCCACAGGGCCAGGAGCACTGGCCCTGTTGACTCTCCAGAGTGCCCCAAGGTGCTGCCAAAGCCTGCTCACAGGACCTGCAGGAGACAGGCAGAGTGCTGTCCTTGGGATGCTTGGTGATGGGTCCTGGCCACGCTGAGCTGGGAGGGCTTGGGCAGAGGGGCCTGAAGGCAGTCGGCCTGTGTCCTCCTTGACAGGTTGACCATGCCTGGGTCCCCTGCAGGCCCCGGCACAGCCAGGCCATCTCCCCAGCTCTCTCAAAAGGCGCCCACAGCAGAGAAGCCCCTCTCAGACTCGTGTGAGTGACTAAGGGACCAGTGAGCTAAGGAACGGTGGTGGACGCAAGTCCTGGGGCAGGTGGCAGGGGATGCCTCTCCTGCCCTCCTGCATTGCTGAGCTGGGCACATGCAGACTGCCCAGGCTTCGCCACCCCCGAGGGTGCCCCTGTGTGACTCCTCTGAAGCCCATGGGGGGTCCTCCCGCAGGGGCACAAACAACCATTACTCTGGGCAGGCAACTGGACAGGGCTGCTTCGCAACCAATTTCCAAAGAATGGCCCTCTTGTGCCACGGGACTCTGGACACACCTTAGCCCTGGCCCTGTGCCCTGCATCCATGGCTCCCGCAGTCACACAACCCTCCCACACACTTACAAGCACCACCTTGGAGCCCAGGCCTTGGAGACCGTGTGCCTCCTGAGGGTGCCACACTGCACACATCAGAACCTGGTGAACGGCAGTGCTGGGCACCAAGGTGACAGAAACGGTGCAGGAATCCTTTGCTTCAGAGAGTTGGGCAACCCACAGGCAGGACCTTGCACAGAGCATGAGGTGTGCTGAGTGCCAGGTGAGAGCCAGGTGAGGGCCTTTGGGAGGGTGGGACAGGCTCAGCTGGTGGCAGTGAGGGAGCAGTTCTGAAGGACAGAGTGCAGTTCCACCCTAGTGACCAAGGTTGGGGACCCAACTGCCCATTCGTCCCTGCTGGGTCCTACCATGCATCCCAATTCTGAGCCCTTGCCAGATGCCCAGGGGACTGAGGTCCTGCTGAGTCCCCATCAGGACACCTCCCAGGCCCCGGGCCACATGTCTGTGATCAAGTGCCCAGCACTCTGCACCTGGCTGCCCGGCCTCCATGTGCCACCCTGACTAGGACCTGACTGCCAGCTCCCTTGCTGGGGTGAAAGTATGTGTCCCAACTGGAGGAGCGGAGGAGCAGCGAGTCTGGGACCTGCTCCCCAGGGCAGCTGGACACCACCCCAGCCTCATCCTGGGTTGGAGAGGAAGGCTCTGCTCCACCAGGACAGCTGGCCCAGTGTGAGGTGTCCTCTCCCACAGACGGTCAGGAAGAGTGGCAGGAAGGACAGCTGTGCCCACTGCCTCTCAGATGTCAACCAGAGATGAGGGACAAGGAACCTGGGAGCACGATTTATGTCACACTTCCATTCAGGTTCAAGGCTTCCCTAGAAGCGTACATGTGACAACGCAGTGCCTGGCAGTCAATCAGATCAGAGGACAAGGTCCTGGAAGCCCAGATGGACACGGTGTGTGTATTTGCTTCTTGCAAAATTAAAATAAAAAAAAAATAGTAGCAACAACAAAAGAACATGTGAGGCAGTGGAAGGCGGGAGGGCCCTGCCTGTGCACCGCCCAGCAGGGTCTCTGTCCCTTTGTCCCTGGCTTTAGGGGGAAAGCCCCTGCCAAGTGCAGGGGGTCCGCGGAGCATCAAAAGCACCACCGTGGGTGAGTGTGGGGGATTTGGGGAAGGGGATCAGCCTCGCTGTGTACCTCACAGACAGGTGCTTGGCCTCGACAGGCTCTGAACGAGCTGACCCGTCCCCATCCTGCCGCAATGCTGACTCGTCGGTGTCAGTTTTCTCCCCCTTTCTCTCCCTTCTGGAGGAGCAATGCAGGCGATCCCTCCGCAGGCTCCTCCAGACCTTGGTGTCCTGTGGCACAGGTGGTGGGCACCAGGACAGGCCGAGCTCATCCCCAAGGGGCCAGGGCCAGTCCTGGGACCGTGTGTAGTCCATGGGCTAGGTTCCCCACTTTGTCAGCCTGCATGCGGGACAAAGCCAAGTGGGGCACCCCCACCACAGCATCCAAACTGGCATGCAGTCAACGAGAGGCAGCAGGCCCCTTCAGCAAGACACCCCCGGAGGAGGAGGAGGGGTGGAGGCCCCCGCACTCTCTAGGGGAACCCCGTTCCCTGAGGGGTGTGTCTCAAAGGCTGCCCCTGTTCAGTGCTCACGTAGACACCGATGCACAGCCAATAACCTGGCACTTTAGCCCTCTGTGCCGGTGACCATCTGATGGGAGCAGCTCCAGAAGACACGCTGAGGTCACGGTGCTGTCATCACCAGCTGTCCATCAAGATAACCTTCTAAAAGCAGGGCACTGGGCCTGCACATGTCCACAGCCCAGCATGGCTGTGAGTGCCCATCTTGCCCCCAGCTGCTGGGTGTACAAGGCAGCAGACGCCAGGGCACAGGCAGACCACGGTCCAAGGCCCCCGGAAGCCACCCTTCCTCAGAGGCACAGGACCACGTCCGCAACAGTCCAATCCTTCCATCAGGAACGGTCTTGCTAAGACAAGTCCCACCAGGAGCTGGGAAGGGAGCAGGGATGGGCAGCGAAGGGCACGGGTCACACCAGGCGAGAAGACCACCAGAACTGAGGCCTGGGCCTGGCTGCTGTGTGGGGGCTAGTCACCTGAAAGACCCTGGCCTCAAAGGGCACTTCCATAGAACAGAGCGCCCAGCACGTGGTCCAAGCGGCCTCCCCCTTGCACGGCAACTGGAAATGCCCGAGCTTTGCATGTTCCCCTGGATTACAATGATCATCAGGTCGGCACGGAACCAAGGCCTGGGCCAGAAGCAAGTGCACACCTGCTCTCTGCAGCCAAGTCACCTGTCCGGGTTTGCCAAGATGCAGGACCTTTGGTGCCAATGCCAGGAAAGTCCCGGGCAAACCCAGCACCCCCTCCGCCATTGGCTGTCAGCACCTTCAGCCGTTCTGTGGTCCTCAGGGCCTCGACGGGAGGGAGGAGCCAGCCAGCGTACAGGGCCTTGTCCTGGCCCTGCAGGGTGACTTCCCTGAGCTCCCAGCCCAGGCAGAGCATGTGCCCCCAGTACATGCAGACACTGACTTTCCTGGCCACCCACTGTGGTGGGTGACTGACCCAGGCCTGGGTACAAAGTAAACGATGCTATAAAAATTGGTGCCCGGGAAACGGGGAGATTTCAGGGACCCTGGTTGGCACCGCTCACGCCTCCCTTTGGGACTGTAAAGGACTTTCCCAGGAGCGACCACTTTCCTTGACAGGCAAACACTCTGTGAGGCTCCTGGCTAGAGGGTTACCAAGGCCTGTGAGAGGGGCCGCCCATGAGAGGGGCCGCCCCTGACGCTGCACCCTGCTTCTGTGAGCAGGCCTCCGCCTGGAGCCCTCACGCACAGTCACACATGCATCCTTCTAGACTGGAACATTCAGGACACCAGGCAGCCTGTACGTGTTGTGGGAAAGTGGTGAGGGGCGCTCAGGACCTGCAGCGCAATCTCCTCTGGGCCCCGGCGGGAGGCGCAGTCGGCTTCTCCCACGCTTCGGTGCCGCTTGCGCTTCTCGCCCGATTCCCACAACGCTGCTATCGTTTTTACTCTGCGTGTGTCCATCACATTGACAGGCACAGTGGGACACTCCAGGGCCTGTCCATGGTGCACGGTCATCAGGTCAGGGCGACTAAACTTTTCATCTCCTCTGACGCTTGTCATTTCTGTGTTCGGACCTTCGGACTCTTCTACCCAGTTGTTCTGAAATGCGTCCTCATCACTGCTGGCCCTCGCCCCTCCTGTGCGTGTCCCCTCCTTTGCCTGCTGGGGTCCCTAACCCCCCACGACACCTCGTGCCTCCCACCCAGGCCCGGCCTGGCCTGACAGTGCTCTGCTTTCCCCACAGGCAGGAGGAAGGGCCGGAGCCAGTCCGTCCAGGCACACCAGGCCCTGAGCCAGAGGCCGCAGGCCCTGAGCTCCTCAGGCCCCATCCTGGAGAGCCGCCAGGCCTTCCTGCAGACGTCCACATCAGTCCACGAGCTGGCCCAGAGGCCCTCGAGCAGCCGGCTCTCCTTGCACACCTCAGATGCCTCCCTGCACTCTCAGCCGCCACCAGTCACCACCACAGGCCACCTGAGTGTCCGTGAGCGGGCGGAGGCGCTCATCCGATCCAGCCTGGGCTCCTCCACCAGCTCCACCCTCAGCTTCCTCTTCGGCAAGAGGAGCTTCTCCAGCGCTCTGGTCATTTCTGGGCTCTCGGCTGCAGAGGGCGGCAACACCAGTGACACCCAGTCCTCCAGCAGCGTCAACATCGTCATGGGCCCCTCGGCCAGGGCTGGCCAGGCCACTCGGGTAAGGCGGGCTTCAGGGTGGGCAGGGCGGTGACCTCGGGCCTGTGCTGCAGGGCCACAGCGTCGGGGCCCCACTCCTGTCGGCAGGACCCCAGCTCCTCTGCAGGCTCCCAGGCGGCAGGTGTTGGACCCAAAGCCCTCTGCGCTCTGAGCCCTGGTGAACAGCAAGCCCCTGCAGGCACTCAGCAGAAGGGGGTCCCGGGCCCTCAGCCCAGGAGTGGGGACCCGCCCACCCCAGCAGAAGCTCCTCATCTCAGCTGCTTTGGCCTCAGGGAGAGGAATGGGCATCAGCATGTGGCTGATGTCCCTGGCCTGTAGGTCCACCTTTAGAGCTGTGGGCATGCTGCCACTTCCAGGTATTTCAGTACTAGAAAGTGACTTTTAAGACTCTGAGCAAATAAGCTGTCACCTGCCCGGAGTCCAGGCTAGCTGCCATCGCATACCTGAGTTTCAAAGAGTCACGGCCCAAGTGCATGGGAGACCTCCCTGCTCCTTCAGAGGCCCGCAGTCTCCTGCCTGTAGCCCATCAGAGCCCAGGGGTGTGGAGGTGGGAACCCTGATCACCCTGGCTCTCCTCCAGGCAGGGGACACCAAGGCTGGGCCAGGCAGCCCAGGAAGAACCTCAGGCCCAGCAGTGGCACGTCTCCCTTGGGGGCCATTCAGGCCTCCTGGAGGCCCAGGCCACACAGTCCCAGGGGAGAGGTGGGTAGAGGAAACGTCCCAAGCTGGGTGTCCACGGGACAGAGAGGCCTCCTTCCCTGTGCTTCCTTCCTCTGAGAAGGCCTAGGGCACACCCCCCACCAACCCCACCTGTCAGCCAGTCTGTGGGTGGGTTTCTGGGAACCCGGTACACTCGCTTCCCAGTCTCCAACAAGCATCCAGACCCCAAAGGCCCATGTGTCCCTGGGCCAACCTACAGCTGAGCGGGAGGCAGTGCTGCCTGGGCCCAGGAGAGGGGACCATGGCGGCCTCTTGGGGCCACCTGCTTCCAGCGGGGGCAGACCTGCTGAGAAAGGCCTGGCCTTCAGAGGCCCCGAGAGACGCACAGCCTCCGTGGCACATCCCACCTTCAGGGCCTGTTTCAAGGACTCAGCAACCCCAGCCCTCGGAACGAGGGCGGGTGGGATGTGGGGTGGGGACTGGGAGCCTGTGCTGAGCGCCCCTGCTTCTCCCCCTCGGAAGCACTTCTCCGAGCCCTGTGAGCCCACGGACGCGGCCGAGCAGGGACAGCTGCGGGACGGACGGCTGGCCGAGGCAGCAGAGAACCGCGGACTGATCTGCAGAAGAGCGAGCCAGGAGGACATGGGCCTGGACGACACAGCCTCCCAGCAAAGCGCCTCCGACGAGCAATAGCCCAGCAGGGTCTGCAGGAAAACCAGTCTTCCACAGCTCTCCTCTCCACCCCTTGCCCCGCGCCAAAGAGCCAGTGCAGCGATCCCTGGGGTCTCCTCCCAGGACAGCGAGCTGCTTGGGAAACACTGACTTTAACTCAGGTTCTTGTGAAGGGACTTGCGTGGTGGTGGCGGGTGGGGGAGGGCAGGCCTCCTCCCCCAGGGCTGCACAGGAATTCACTTGTCAAAAGAAAACCATCCCCTATCTTAAACCCTGAGCAAGCAGAGCCGTGCGTAACTGACCCTCCTGCCCTGATGGAGCTCAGCCACTGCATGCTGAGTCACTGGCACCTCACACGTCGTTGTCACTGTTAGGAGGTAGAGGTGGACCGCAGTGCGGAATGCCCCCAGCCAGCCACAGCTGCATGCCCTGCAGCTGAATCTCAGTGAGAGACCCCCTTCCCTTCTAAGGTTCATGCAGCTGGGGGGCAGATAGCAGCTCCCTGCAGGCCCTGAGTGCATGAAGTCACAGCCAGGCCAGGTCAGGATGCCAGGGCAGAGGTGGGCACGGCAAGCCACGGGGAGCCACACAGTGCTCTTGAACCTGCCTGTGCTCCCGAGTGCTCCCAGGCCCTCGGACTCGTCTTCCATGCTGAGCAACCCCGCCCCACCACAAGCACACTCGCACAGCCCTGGTTTGGGGAATTAAAACATTTACAGTTATTGCTGCGTCTGTCTGGTGTTGAGTTTTGCTGAGACCACTGCCATTTCTAAAAACGTGCCCCTCATACTGAGAATGAATTTGGGGCAAAAGCTGACATTTGGGACAACTTTTTCCACCTCAAGACCTCCCCTGGGTAGGGCAGAGGGCTGTGTTCTTGCCAGCATGCAGGAGGGGCAGGGGTCCAGGATCGTGCATGGAGAACATGGCCTTTGACCCACTGGGCCGTCCTGTGGGGACAGCAGTAGTTGGAAAGGAACCTTCAATTCACAATGGTCACAAAACGCCCTCGAAGCATCCCGGCCCTGGAGGCCGGGGCAGGGAGTGTGAAGGGCACCTGGAGCAGGCTCCCCGCACTTGGACCTGGTGGTAATGCTCTCTTTTCTCTTTTTGCAAGGTAAGAACCAGCAACTAGTGACAGTGGGCGGGCTCCAAGATCAGAGGCCAGTCACTGCTCTCCTGTCCCCAGAGACCCAGGCTTGGTCTGTTTATACACTGCAGCTGTCTGTCCAATCAGAAGCCCATGTCACCTGCTCTCCAAGTTCTCTAAGTGGCCAAACCACACTGGGCTGGGAGCCCCCAGAATGCCCTTGGCCCTCAGAACTTAGCCCAGCCTGAGCTGGGTGCCCGTCCCCCTCCCTTCCTCCCAGCCCCCTCCTTCCACCACACTCTCCTGGGGTTGGCGGGGGCTCCTGCAGAGCTGGGACGCTCTCCCAGAGTTCTGGCTAGGGTCAGGTTCCCCGGCTTGGTGGTGGCCATTCTGGCCCACTGAAGGCCACAGCCCACGCCACTCAGTGCTCCTCATCCCAATGACCATGGCTATAGTCAGCCAGCCTGGCAGACATCCTGACACAGCACTGGGCCACCAGGGCAGGGACGGGAGACAGCCCCTCTTCCTCAGGGGCAGGAGGCCCTTTGTGAGTGATATTCCCCAGTCCGGCAGGCTCCCTGCTGTGCTCCCCCAAAGCATGGCAGGTCCAGGCCAAGCCCTGAAAGCTGCCCGGGCAGAGCGCGACTGATGTGGTGCCCACCTAGGCTGCAGGCCCTGGTCTGCTCAGAGGCCTGGGCTTCAGCACTGCGACGTACACAGACCTGTCAGTTACAGACAGGGACACACTGCTTCCTGCCAGTGTCTCTGCAGCTGATGCTAGTTGCTTAAAAAGCCTGAAAACTCAGAGATCGTCACCCAAAGTGACCTAAAAACACGAAGCTGTCGCTCCAGGACATCATCTTTGAATCTGAGAGTGCCCAGGCTTTTCTACGGCCCTCTTCTGCAGCACCTGCTGGGACTGACCCAACATTCTGCTGACTTCCACTGGACTGGACAGCCCAGTGCTGAGGACAGTTCCCTCTGCAGTCTCACCACCTGCTTTGAGGATAGCTCTTGCCCCTTTTCCTAGAAGGGAAACAAGGCTCAAAAAGGTCAAAAAGATGCCCCCAAGTCAACAGCCCCAAGTCAACAGCAGGCCCCAGCTCCTGCTGCCCTTCAGCCTGAGTGGCAGGTGACAGGGCACTCCAAAGGCCGAGTGTCCCACCCACAGAAGGACTCAAGTCTGAAACACCATGTTTGCTTCAATTTTATTAAGCAACCAACAAAGAAATACAGGAGAGGAGGGGGAGGGGCCCCAAATGGCTTTCTGAGGACAAACCCTTTACTGCTGCAGGGGACAGGAGCCCGGACGGGACTTAACTGTCATGACGTGCAGTCGACAGGCAGTGAGCTTGCCATCCACCAGCAACACACGGACAAACCTCCAGGGGGACAAATTCCAGAGACGACTGCGCGCCTCTGCTGGGTTCCTGCTTTACCCAGACCACAGGTGTGACTGAAGAGGAAATGAACGGAAGGCCCGGAGCCAGCGAGCTGTGGGTCAGCACAAGGCCACCTGACCTGCTAACCTTCTGGAAGCAGCTGTCAGGCTCCTGGCCGGGAGCGAGGTTGAGAGGCGTGGAGCACTGCAGCTGGACGCAGGCTGCAGGCTGCGCTCCACTGGGGCCTCTGGGGGCAGCACCCCAGGAGCCAGCCACCTCACTCCCCGCAGCTCTGCACACTGGTCACAATATCTGGCAGAAGGCGGTTTCTGTTTTCCGTGGTGACCTGTGGGAGGACGCAAAGAGCAGGCTTCAGGGCTCCCTCCTGTCCCTCATGCTAAAAGGACAGCCAGCAAGGGTTAGGGTTAGGCTGGGAGGAGAGGAGCCAGCTGGCCAGGAAACTCTGAGGCAGGACAGGTGTCTCGAGCCCCACCGTCAGCTCTGCAGAGACAGCTCAAGTGACAGCAAGCCAGGTGAGGCGAGAACACCCATAATTCAAGCAACTCAGGAGGCTGAGGCAGGAGGATCCAAGTTCAAAGCCAGCCTCAGCAACTTAGTAAGATCCTGTCTTAAAATAAAAAATAAAAAGGGCTGGGGATGTGGCTCAGTGGTTCAGCAACCCTGGGTTCAATCCCTGGTACCAAAAAGATAAAAAAAAAATTTTAAAAATAAGTGACAGCAGCTTTGAGTGTTGATGGATCCAGACTCGGGAGAATGTGACCCAAGAGCTGCAAGGATGGCAGGGAGCAGAAGGGCGGACGGGACACAGTCACCCTGGAATAGAAGCAGCCACCAGAGGAGTGAAGGACTGAGACCCAGGGGCACCCAGAATCCGAGCATGCTCCCAATGGTCAGTAAGTCTTTTCGGCTCTCCAGGGGCCCAGAGAACCTGAGCGTTGCAAGGGGCCTTGGCTCACCTGGAAGAGGAGGTGGCCCAGGCAGAGGGCCAAGGGTGACAAGGTGCAGACATAACTCGGCCTCCTGAGCCCAGCATGTTCTCCGTGGGCAACGCCCTCCCAACACAGGACGTCTAGCAAGCAAGGGGAGGAGGGATTCCGGCGTGCCCTGCCTCTGCTGCTCACTCCCTCCCTCTCCACCAGTCTCAGGCAGAACACAGGGCACAGAGGGCAGGGAGAGGGTGGAGCCCACGCTCATCACCGTGCCTGCCCTGCTCCACACTCAAACAAGGGGCCACGGGTGGGATGCCACAGAAAGGACTCTGACCTCACGGAGGTGGCAGACTAGAGAGGAGGTTCGTGAACAAGGACAGGCAGGTCCAAGAGTCCCCAGGAAGGGTTCAGAGAGGTGGCAGGCCTGGGTGGGAGGCAAAAGGCCTTGGAAAGGCTTCCACAGCTAGGTGCACCTGGACACAATCCTGACAGGTGAACAATGGGGAAGGGCACCTGGACAGAGAGGGACCCGAGCAAAGACTCCTGGTATGGGGAGGGTGCGCTGAAGGCCTGCAGAGGGCACCACGGGCAGCCTGAGAGGAGGAGTAGCTGGCCCCCAGCAGGCCCACTCTGGGTTGACCACGTCCCCCAAAAGTTGGAAGGCTGATCCCTCAGTGCATGGCATGGGGGTGAGGTCTTCAGGAGGCAATTAGGATTAGGTGAAGGCCCCAGGTGGGGCGCCGGGACCTCATCAGTGGCGTTGTGAGGAGGAGAGCCACCCCTGCTGGCACCATGCTTCTCCCCATGTGGGGCCCTCCACCATGTTGGAAAGGGATGTGGGCCCATGTCTAAGTGGTGACTACTGGAGAGGGGTGGCCACCACTTCTCCACTTGCATCATCTACCTGATTTCTGTGTGTAGGGTGTGCGAAGGGGGGGGGGGTTATGGAGACATACTTCATATATCATAAATTCACCTCAAGAGGAGAATTCTAGGGCTGGGGATGTAGCTCGGTTGGTAGAGTGCCTGCCTCACAAGCACAAGGCCCTGGGTTCAATCCCCAGCACCGAAAAAAAAAAAAAAAGAGTAGAATCCGTAGGTTTAGTCCATTCAGAGTTTGCAATCCTCACCACTATCTAATATTAGAAAATTTTCATCACAAACCATCCCAGAAGTGGGCAGTTACCCACTTCTGCCCTCCCAGCCTCTGGCAACCACTTCTACCTCCTGGCTCGGTAACTCTGCCTCTCTTGGACACTCTCTGTAAGTGGAATCACAGGAATGTGATCTGTGCTGGCTGCTTTCACTCCACGTGAGGTGACGCTCATTCACACGTGTTGCAGACCGAAACCGTCAGTACGTCAGTCCTTTGTGTTGCCAAACAATACCCACTGTACGGAGGCACCAAGTTTCTCTTATCCCTGGAAGAATCTGGGTGATTCCCACCTTCTGGCCGTAATGCTACTGTGATTGTTCATTCAAGTTTTTTGTAAATGTGTTTTCCATTCTTCTGGGTAAACATCTTGGAGTGGAACTGCTGGTTTTCACAGTGACTCAAATCTGATTTTTGAGGAACTGCATTTGCTTTCCGGTTTCGGCCGCACTGGAGTCCCTCCAGCAGGCGTGAGGGCGCCATGTCCTCCACACATCCCCACCATCGGCCGTCTTCCATTTCTCTCTTTCAGTCGTTTGGTGGGCACTCCAGTGGTGTGACGTGCGCCCCACTGTGGCTCGACCTGCCTTCCCTGACACTGTGCAGCCTTTCATGGGCTCCCGGCCACTTGTAGAGCTTCTTTGGAGAAATGTCCATTCAGAGCCTCTGGCTATTTTTATGGGTTTATTTTTACCTTATTGTTGAGTTCCTGAAGTTGTCTTTGTGTTCTAGGATACGGGCTCATCTGACACATACTTTGCCAGCATCTTCTCCCCTCCTTCTCTTTTCCACTTGTGTGCGGGTCCCTTGAAGCACACAGGTTTACAGTTTTGGTGCAGTCCAACTTACCTAACTTTCCTTTGCTGTTTAAGTTCTGGGTATTCTTTCAAACAAGGCTTTGCCTAATTGCTGTTCACAAAGACTCCTATATTTTCTGCCAAGAGTACCATAGATTTACCTCTTATATTTAAATCTATAACCCATTTTGAGTTCATTTTGTGCACGGTGTGAAGTAGGGTCCAACTTTGTTCTTTGGCATGTGGATACCCAGTTTTCCATTTGTGGAAAACACTGCTCTTTCCCCATTACACTGCCCAGACTCCCTCAGGGAAAATCAAGTGGTCATACATGCAGGAGTCTATTTTTGAACTTCCCACTTTCTTCCAACGGTTTGCATGTGTACCTGACACCAGTACCACACTATCTTAACTACTGTGGATAAATTTTAAAAGCAGGAAGTATGAATATTCCAACATTGTTCTTTTTATAGATTATTCTGGCTGGGTCCCTTGTATTTTCACGTGAATTTTGAGATTTGTTTCTTAACTTCTGCAAAAAGAACTGACCGCCGTTGACTTCTGACCTTGCAGTATCCAGCAGTGGGCGGATGAGCCCAGCCCTGGCTCTGCATCCACAGAACTGCAGTGCGGGGAACCGGGGACAGTACTGAATTCCCAGTAAGAAGAAAACAGTTTATGTCCTGTTTGTCTAAAATACACAACAAGAAAAGCAGCAGGTCTAAAAACTTTCAAATAGAGAGAAGCTGGGACCCAGCATCTAGTATGCTTAGGATCCTGCAACCCAAAAGTGAGAACTGAAAGAATAAAAATGTCTTTGTGAAGAAGCAAGTTTAAAGGGCTGTGAATTCTGATCATTACAGTAGCTTCTGGTTATATTAACATTTCTACAAAACAGAAACATGGTATCTAAGCATCCGAGCTTTCATGGCCAAATCACAGGACTCGTCCCCAGGAATGAAGGCAGAGGAGTGGCAGGATCAGGTCAATGCGCAGATTCGAGTCACTGAAGAGAGTCAGTGCCCCACTGATGAGTCAGTGCCC
Source organism: Glaucomys volans (assembly GCA_020662805.1). NCBI lineage: Eukaryota > Metazoa > Chordata > Mammalia > Rodentia > Sciuridae > Glaucomys > Glaucomys volans. The sequence continues at coordinate 469,318 of JAJEJO010048131.1, forward strand.
CTGGCTGCAGGCCCGCGTGAACGCTGCCCACCTCACGAGCTGCAGAGGAGCGAGTCTGCACACTGAGCACTCCACACACGCTCCCAGCCTGCCGGTCTGCTCTGCCCTGTTAATTAGAAAACCACGAGAAGTACACACAACCCTTCCAGGAAGCTCTGTCCACAAAGGCGGAGGCGCTCTCCTTTTGCCTCTAGGGCATCACACAGCCATTACCTATGGTTTTCACAGCTAGCCTCCATTATCCTATACTGAAATAAGTTCAATACAAAAACAGTTTTCAGTGTCATATTTAGAGAGCAGTAGGCTTTAGAAGCCATGAAAAAATATTTGGTTAAAGTTCTGAAAGAGCAACATAACCTCAGGAAGGCCATGGTCAGTACCCAAGCCATGGCCGGAGTCCCCACTCCTCCAAGACCCTCCTGCGGTCTGCAAGGTCTCCAGTCAGAACAAGCAGGACCAGGAGCTGCAGCGGTGCCCAGCAGGTCAGGGAAGCACCAGGTGACCAAGGTGGGGTGATGGCCCGTCAGCAGCTCAGCTTTTGCTGCAACCAGGGGAAGGACAGCGGGGCAGAGGCAGGAGCGAGTCCAGGTCAGGCAGGCAGCATCGCAGCCTGGAGGCCAGACAGCACCCCTGTTGCAGCCAGTGGCACCTGGCTAGGCACTGGGCCGGACCCCACGAGGCTCCCGCTGCAGAGGACCTGACGTTGCTCGGAACCTCGCCGGTGCTGTGACGCAGGCTAGAATGCAGAACAAGGCGGTGACTTCTCTCACAGAAACCAACAGCATGTGATGATAGCAAGGTCCCCTCCGAGCTTGAAAGCAAGTCACCAGAGACAGACTCTTGGCGTCCCAGGCTCCACTGCCTGCTCCTCCTCCTGCCTCAGGCCTGAGCTCGAGCAGCACGCCCGCGGCCTTCTGCCACTCCAGAGGCCTGTCCACTGTGCCTGGCCTTCCCTTCTGCTCAGCCGCGGCTGGACGCATCCCTCCGTGCAGCGGCTGCTGTCCTCCCTGGGAGCTCGCAGGGAGAGCACGCCACAGGCTCACCAGCGGGAGAGGCCGGTCCACAGAGCTCTCCCGCCCGCCTGCCCAGGGCTCTGCCTTCCTCCTGGACACTGTCTTTCTTCATCTGTTGACACGTCAGAGTCCCCATTCCAGCCTCAGCTGTCCAACACGACCTGAGGAGCTTGAGCGACGCTGCCCAGCTGAGCTCTCCCCCTGCCCGGAGCCCTCCTCCCCCAGGACGGAGTGCCCTGGGAGCCAGCTGCCGCTCCGGGCCCTGGGGCTGCCGGGTCTCCGCACTGTGCCAGTGCGTCTGCAGCCAGGCACCGCTGTCCTCCCGCTGCCTCGGGCCTCAGTGGGACCCACAGGGCTGGTGCTGAGGCCGTGGCTGGAGTCCTCTGCTCACCCGGCTGTGCTCGCGGCGGGCTAGAACCTGTAGGTTCGTGTCTTTCAACAGACGCGGGGAGCGCTGGGCCCTGGCTTCCGCCGCCCAGGGCTCACTCCAGGCCTGCCGCTCGCCCTACCCGCCCTCTGCGGGGTGGACCGCGGCTCTGTCTTCGAGTCCGCTGGTTCTTTCTTCTGTCATCATCGGAAGGTGGCCCCACAGACTAGCTTTTTAATTTGGTTACTGTTTTTCACGGTTCTAAACTTCCCTGCGATTCTTCTACTTCCATCTCTATTTTCGCTGAAACTTTCACTCTGAGACTTCCTGTTCTTCATTTGCTTCAAGGGCCCGAGAGGGTCACTGCGGTGACGGCAGGAGGGAGCTCAGTCCCACCCTGTGCCTCTGCACCACAGCTGGAAGTCGCACCTGCTGGCCGCCTCTTCTCACTCCCGGCTCTCAAGCGGCCTGTGGCTGTGGCTGTCACCCACTGCTCAGTCCAGAGCTCCCAGCCCAGCTGCTCGTCCCCCGCCGCTCAGGTCCTGCTGCAGCTGGGGGCGGCCGCCCTCTCCCAGCCCTTCTGAGAAGCGCGGCCACTGGCCGGGCCGGCTGCAAGCAGGAGCAGAGGCGCTGCTCTGGATGGCAGCCTCCCACCCGTGTCCCCAGCCAGGCAGGGCCGTGACCCACCTGGTCTGGAGCCTCCTCCCTCTCTTCCCGTCGCGTCCTTCAGGAGCAGCGGACGCCTCCCTTCCCCTTCCCCAACCTGCCCGCCTCATGGCCTGCGTTTCTCACAGGCGCCTGCGCCAGGGACCCTGCGGGCAGGGACAAGCTCAAACACAGGTCCAGACGCCCGCTGCCTCTGAGGGGCAGAAAGGACCCCGACCACAGGTCTTAGCCAACTGCTAAGTCTGCTGATGAGGAAAGGAGGCTCCTCATTTTGAAGCCCGTACCAGAAGGGCCACACCCACGCCGGGGGGGCTGGAGCGGAGCAGGGCGAGGGCTCCGTCTCCGAGCTCCCTCCGAGCTGCCGCCCTCCGTACCCCACTAGGAGCAGCGACGGCCCTGCTGGAGGGTAGCCTCCCCTCTGTGGCAGGGGGACATGACCTCATCTTATGACATAGTGCTTGCTTCTGGACATGGCCCTCAGCTCCTGGGACCTTCCTCAGGACACTTGGACCCCTGGTGCTAACACTACCAACCCCAGCCCTCCAGCATGGAGGCACCACCTCGTGATCCTCGAGCACCCACTGCCTCCACGGTCACAGATAACAGCATCACAAACCTCTACTGTGGAGGCAGTGTGCAGAGGGGCAGGCGGGCAGCACTTGGCTCCAAGGCCACTGACAGGAGGACTCTGCCTTTGCACTTTTCCAGCCTCCACTCAACATCACCTCCTAGGACAGACCTCCCCTGAGCACTGCCCGCCACCAGGTCGCCCAACCACGCTGCCAGGCCTCTCTTCCCAGCCTTCAGCAGCAGTGGACCGCCTCCTGCATCTGCCTGCACACATGGCATTCAGCTTCCAAACTCAGTCTCAAACTCCTGGGGAATGGACCCACCAAGACGTGGAACCATGCCTTGAACACAGTAGGTGCACAGGCACACCTACCAAGGGAATGCACACCCGAAGGAGGTGCACTCGCCTCCCAGGTCTGGGTGGCTCAGCCCCAACTCGGCCCCTCACTGCCACACACAGGATGCACTGGAGGGCCAGGTGACCTCGCAACCAGTAAGGCAGGGAGCTCGCTCTGCTCCAACCCGCCGAGAGGTCCTGCACCGTCCACTCGCCACCTGCATCTGGGAAGCTTTAAACCTGGGGTGGGAGCAGCACGAGTGGAGTTCGCAAGGGCACTCGCAGGCACAGAGGAGGGCAGCGGGGGGGACACTCGGTGGCTCCCAAGGCTCTTCAATGCATGGAGGATGGTTGCATTCTAAATCCCTAGGACCACACTCGGTGACCCTGCAGCACAGGGGCGAGAGGCAGGTGGAGGCCGAGGAGCAGGCAAGGGGGGGCCCGCAGACAGGGGGTACTCACGCTGAACACCTTCACGTCCGGCCTGCTCCGGATCTCCTCCACCAGGGCCAGCGGCTTTCCCTTGGGGACTGGGATGGTGCCCAGGATGACGGTCCCTGGCAAGGACAGCGTCTGGCGCACAGCCTGGATGAAGGGCTGGCTGAAGAGCTCCATCTTCCCAATCTCATCGATGATGCACACTTTGTGTCCGTCACCTCCGCAGGAAGCCACCTGGGGAAGCACACACTCACTGGACACCACCACACGACGCAGCCCAGGTGCCGCAGGCTGTCCTCACATGCAGACTCACAAGAAGGGCTCCCTAGGAGCCTGCAGCACCAAGCACTTGGCTTCCCAGCCCTGGCTTCTTGCAATATTTTGTTCCTCTACAACAGTTCCAGCAGTGATCACACCTTATACTAGTGTGTACCCAGAAAATAAAATAAACAGCACCCAAATACCTCAGGTTAAAACGAAATGAGACAGTATGGCTGAGCATCCTGGCAATACTGGCTTCTTGAGTTCAATTCTGAATCTTGCTCCTAGATGTCTAGACTACCATTGGCCCTTCCCCACGCAGGCCTGGCTGTGGCAGAGGGTGCTCCATGGCACAGGAGTGTCCCTCTCAGGGCTTGGGCAGCACAGGCCAAGGCTCCTCCTGGTTGGGCAAAATGCCCCTAGGGCTCCACGCACACCGTCGCCTACCCCAGGACACACGTTCTCCGGGCTGGAAGGCCGTCCTGGGACTGAGAAGGGCCTACCAGCCACAGGCAGGGTGGCAGAATGAAGAACCCTCCCCGAACACAGGCCCTGGGGACCAGCCTGGAGGCCTGGGCCTGTGAGACCCCACGATCAGCAGCCCATTCTGGCCCCAATTCCTGACAAATACAGACCCAGTTTCAACAGGGGCCCTGCCAGCCACTGCTGCCATTGCCCCAGTGCTGAAGGATGAGCAGAAACACCCCTCCAAGGAGGCCCTGCAGAGCTGGGCAGGAGGGCATGTCTGAGGAGAGGGCCTCAGGCCACCCAGCCGCCGGCTGGAGCCCAACCCAAGGGCTCCACTGCGAGGCCCCAGCCACACGGGGGTGCCACACACCTGCACACCTTCCCCAGGAGCCAGGCACCGTGTCCAAGAAATCCCTCTGGCCATGAAGACACTGCTCTCAGGGCGGCAGCACACGCGTGCCCAGGAGCCACAGAGGCACAGGCACAAACCCCCTGGGTGTGGATGGCGAGCAGCATCCCCGCACCACCCACGGAGCATGCTCAGCCAACAGCCACTGGCTGCAGACCTGACCACAGGTGCAGGGACGGCTGTCCTCACTGCCCGCAGCATTCGCAACTATTTGCAAAAAGATCTCACATGCTAGGAAAAATTTTCATCACTATTTGAACTTTGGAGAAAAGCTTTGATCTCTGCCTCGGGCATCCTCCTCTTTATTAGAAGCTGCCTGGAGGGAGGGAAGTGCCTGCTACGGAGAGTGGGGACAACCTGTTTCTGACTGGCAAGCGGCTGGGGTGAGAGAAACAGCAACAAGTCCTGGCTTGGGGTCAGCTCCCCAAGGCGCCGTGCCTTGGTGGGACATGCATTTCAAGGCGAGCAGCCAAATCTGCTGCCAGAAGGGCCCGCAGAGGATACCATGCTCGTCAGAGCCCCCAAACAACCCCCAGGAAAGATGCTAAGAAGGGAGAGGAACCGCAGGCCACCCCGGAAGGAGGCTGTCCTCTACATCAAAGTCCCCATCACCCCACGTGACCTCCTGTGGCCATGATCCCACAGCTCAGGACAGCTCTGCCTCGCAGAAGCTGGGCCACCAGGAAGGCCTCGGTCTCCACTCTGCCAAGCAGGAACGTGAAGGCAGCCTTCTGAGGCCGGAGCCTCGGGCCTGACAGTCTGCACTGGGCAACGCAGTGCTAGCAGCCCAGGACGTGCGGGAGGACAACGTGTGCGGGAGGACAACGTGTGCGGGGCGGTGAATCCAAGAACAAACTTCAATCGCAATGGTAACTCAACAGTGTGGTGCTGACGGAAATGGAGGGCTGGTGTCCGAGGAGAGATGGCCTAGAGCATCATTATTAAACATGACTTACGAAGCAAAACACTGACGGGAAGTAAGTTGTCTGATAAACAGTTTTAGCAAACTAGCTAAGTATCTAGAAGGAAAACAACTGACTCCTGTGTTATATTCAGAATAAATCCAGCCAGACTGAAAGCGTAAGTGCTTTTCTAAAAGCACAGGGAAGAAGAAAAGTAAAGCAAAATTTTATGTTATATTTGGATAGGGCTGAACTTTCCCTACGTTAAAGAAAAAGGGGAAAAAAAGGAAATCTCCAAAGTAAAGTGATGAGCAGAAAAATAGACTCAAACATGAAAAGGTTACCTGCCTTACAAGGGGGAATGGAAGGAGAATCAAACGATGATTTAGACTAAAAAAACCAAACGATGAAAACCATGAAACCTCATTACTACCTTAAAAAGGCAAATCAAAGCCGGGAAGTGTCTTGGAACTGTAAACCAGGTACAGGCAAAGGGCCTGACACAGTCTGTTCTCACACGCAGAGGGACCAGAGTGGCCCTGGATGCAGGCTCCTCGCACCCCGCTGTCCTTCAGAGCCCTTGGGAGGCCGGCCCCGCTGCTTGGTGGCAAGTCACTTCCCACTGGGAATGAGGTGTCGGACAGAGGGAACCACTGTGAATCAAAGGTGAAAGCCCACTCAGTCCATCACTGACCTCAGCTGTGATGATTACTGACATGAGACCACGTCCATGTCACTCATCAGCCTGCAGGAAAAACAAACCATGCCCACCAAATGGCAGGGCTGCTTCTCCAGTTCTGGATGACGGAACAAACACGAGGCAGAGCCAGGCAAAGCCTGCCAGCTGTGGCCACACCAGTGACAAGACCTGAGTGACTCATATTGTCTCTTCTTTTTAAGTTTTTTTACATTTTTTTTACCATGGGCAGAGAAAATTTCAATATTTAGGAAAATAATAGGTGATAGCTCCCAAGTAAGGAGAGGTCAGCCCTGGAGGAGCGATCAACCCAGCTGGGCCTGCAGGGGCTTCGGAGAATCCAGATCCCTTCCCACAGGCACTGGCCTCCCTCCTTCCCCACCTGTGCCCCTGCTTGGCTCCCCCTCCACCAGTCTACAGAGAGTGGCAGATACCCACACTGAGGTGGGCCTCCCCCCGCCCCAAGCTGCTGCCAGCTCCCGGCCAGTCCTGCTTCCCTGGGGACAAAAGAGCATGCCACGCTGGTCCAACCTGAGAATTCTTTTTCTTACATTTTTCATAGCATTTTAACAGGACTCAAGCCACCCTTCGCCCACAGTGGAGCTCTCACATGACAGACATTTCCTCACCTTGTCGGAGTCTGCTTTCCTAGGTCCTGCACGACAAGCTCAGCACTGGCCCTGGATGGAAGGTCTCACTTGCCCCACCAGGGTTTCCAAAGCTTCCAGCCCACCTGGTCACCACTGCCAACGGCAAAACCCATCTCTTTACATACCCCTATTTTGTTGCCTAGTCTTTTTGTTTGTTTTGATAAAAGCTAAACTCTAACTCCTTCTCCTTTCTTCATCACTATAATGTATGGGGGATGGGAGAAATATTTTTGTTCTAGAAAAGAAATCCAAGCCCTGTGTAGGAATGCCCTGTGGGGGGCTGCTCCCACCTGGCACCCCAAGGCCTGCGTGGCCGGTCAGAGCACAGGGCTTGCCTTTGTTTCTTAACTAAGAAGAAGATGAAGCTCTTGATGTGGTCAGGACAGGAGCGCTTACGTGACCCTGCGCTGACGTCAGGCATGCGCCCTCTTCTCCCAGAACCGTCTGCTGACAGAAGTAAACATCAATTCTGGGTATTGATCCAGTGCTCAGGGCAGACTCTTCACTTGGAATTTCATTAGAAGCATTTCACCTGCTACTGGACATCTGACAGAGGTATCTGATGGGAAATGCCACATTCTCTGACTGTCCCAGGCCACACAGCACAGGCAAGGTTTCCAGAGGAAGGAGTTCAAGGAGCGGGAGCTGAGCACAGCCCAAGGAGGCAGAGGACAAACTCGGGGGCTGGGGAGCTGCAGCCCCAAGACTGGAGAAGACCCCACCAACCCGAGGCATCCTCAGCAGGCCGGCTCCGAACTCCAGCAGTCTTGGCAAACACCGAAGGCCTCCCCGCACCGTTCAACTGCTCAGCGGCAGAGGGCATGCCCGGGGAAGAGGTGCACCAGCCGTGAAGACGCAGGCGCTGAGAGCCCGAGACAGAATGGCCCTGGCACCTGTGGACAATGCCTCTGAACCAGCATGGCTGGTGTACAGCCAGACGACCTCGGAGGCCACCAGGGTCAGCTGGCACAGGACCTTCCAGTCCATGGAAGGATGCTGGACTTCAGTCCTGGTGCAGAGGAAAGCCCTTGAGACATGTTCATACCACTCCATTTCACAAGTCAGTCTGTAAGATCCTCAACAAGGCCCCAGAGCTCCACCCGTGGCCCCACCCCTGCCTTACTTCCTCCCCTACTCCTCCTCACTCCTGCCATCTAGAAAATTCTCCCTGGACCATCCTTCCCCAGTCACCCCTACACTCTCTGGTGTACATCAGCTCCTCAGAGCCCCTTCCTGGCCTCCAGGGCGCCAGCTGTCCCTCCACTGCTCCACAGCACTGCTGGAGGGGTCCCTGCCCCCATCTCCTGCCTACGTTCCCACCAGGCTGAGAGTCTCCAGAGATGAGCTTGTGTATGTTTTGTTCATGATCCTGAATTTGATCCAGGACTTGATATGTGATAAACAGATGCAAAGAATAGGTAATAGTTCATCAATAAAATCAAAAGCTGGTTCTTTGAAAAGATCATCTAAATTGAAAAACCTTTAAGTAGACTGATTAAGAAAAAAAATGGGAAAAGAGCTAAATAAAGAAGAAATGAAAGAAACTTCAGTCAACACACCCAAGCTTACAAAATAAAATGATAACTTAGATGAATCAGACAAAATACCAAAAGGTGCAAATTACCACAATTGACCCAATAAGAAATCAAAAACCAGCAGACATATAACAAATAAAGAGATAAAACTAGTAATTTAAAAGCTTCTCATAAAGTGTTTTAGGCCTGCATGGCTTCCATGCATTAAAAAACAATGAATACCTACCACTCACAAACCCTTCCAAAACTGAGAGGAGGGAGACCAGCACTGCCCTGGGACCAAAGCCAGACAAAGGTCCCAAGAAAATACAGTGAGAGCACAGCCCTCCGAGCACAGATGTGGAAACCTCGTGCCAGCAACGAACACAGCCACAGATAGGGGCTCCACCCAGGGAAGGCAGGGCGGCCCTGTCTTTGGGGGCAGACACAGGATTCGGGAGCCCTCCTGCTCTCCCTAATGTGCTGTCTACCTGTGTCGACAAAGAGGCAAGGCCTGTGTGTGCAGCCCAGGGTGCTGCGCTGCCTTTCCTTAGCTCAACTGCTTAAAGAGTTTAAACCCTAAGATGCAAAACTGGCCTCCCTGAAAGAGCAAATGCTACTCTGTTCCCCTCACAACTCGGTGATGCAAAGGACAGGCAGGCTCAGGAGGCAGGGACCACATACTCACGTTCTTCAAGACGGGAAGCGCCAGCTGCTCAAAAGAAGCCACGTCAACCACGAACTGTCCGACCCGGCACTCCTGCTTCCCAGGCAGAGGCTCTGGCCTGCGAGATAAGACGCCATTTCGAGGAGGGCTTGCACGGACTTCCGGAGCTCAGCAGCCCCCAGCACTGCTGGCCTTCTGCACATTCAGCCCACCCTCAGCAACCACCCAGTGAACACGCGGTTGTGAGCACTGGCCCCACTGTCCTTCTCCTGAGAACGGGCTCACTATGTGTCTGACCACCACCAGGCCTTGCGGTGTGACACAGCCCCAGGGCCCAAGCTGTCTGGAAAGTGGGACCAGACACAGGGCCAAGAACTACCGGGGGAGAAAGGCACAGGGCTCTGGGGCCTGCATTCCAAATGAAAGGCGACCTTTATGCTTGGTGTTCACGAGGTAGTCTCTGCTTCTTTCTCTGGGACGTCTCTCAAGCCTTGGATACATCAAGATAGAGGAGGTCATCGGGCTCCGCCCCAGACCCAGGGAGACACAGACTCTGAACCCTTGGGAGAGGGAGACAGAGTGACATCCAAGGACCCCACAGGGCACTTTTGGAGAATTTAGGTCTGGTGGAATCAGAATATAACACTCTGAACCTGGAAAGAAGACTCGCTAGGGATAAAGCCCTACAGTAATGAAGCATCAGTACCCAATTCTGGACAGAGGTCCCCGAGCACCAGACAAAGTGACAACATCGAATCCTGTCCTTCTTCCTCCCTGCCTGACTTCTTCTGTATAAAATCCATCCACGGGCACCCCAGAGGACTTTAAAACCTCGCAGGCTTTCTGGATCAAGGTTGTTTTTCCAACCCCTGAAAAAGAGAAAGCAGAGGCCCATCAGGAAGTGCTCCCCGCAGAGCACACAGCGCGTGCCACCTCCAGGAGAGAAGCCGAGGGAGGCGGAGGAGCAGATGCACGCAGACTTGTGAATATTAATTTAACTCTGATCTTGATTGCTCCAGGTGTGAAAAATGTTTCAATCCTAGTAGAAATAAACAATGAAAATACGAATGGCACCCTGAAGTTCACTCTCCAGTTACTGAAACAAGCTCAGTTTGTCACAGACACAACCCCAGTGTGCAATGCTTGGTTCCAAGATGATAGACCTGGCCGAGTTTACATCCAGAACCTCAGTTCTTCTTTCCTCCGAGGTCCACCCTCCTCACTGTTAGGTCTAATTGGGCGGCTGCAGGGGGAGGGAACACGGTCACCTAGCAACACACTGTGCCAGAAGTGACCAATGAGGCACACCTGCTGACCCTGACGTCCACCTTGGGTCCACCTTTTCCTGGGCAGAACCCCTTGACCCCCTTCCTCTGTATAAAAACCCTGAGCAGCCAAAGCCACGTGCGATTTCTCCTGGCTCTCCCACCCCGACTTTCACCCCCAGGGGGCTAGAGATTTCGCCCGGGACACACATTCCAATAAAATCAAGCTACCACTATTGTCTGACTCTGGCGAGCGCATTCTTTTCGCCCGCCTCCGCCTTTGGGAGCTCTACCTGCTGGATCCTCCCGTCACCCTTTCTTGAGTTTTACACTCACTTTTCCACCTGGGAACCAACAAGGGTCACACACAGGCCAGAGGCTGGGCACTGGAGACTGGGGCATGCTTATTGGGGTGGGGGGGAATCACTTCATTCCACACTGTCTTCTGAAAATGCATCTCTTTAAACCCCAAATCTCGGAAGCAGCTGCTGCAGGTCGCCCACTGGCAGTTTGAGACCGCCCTGAGCACATTTTTCCAAGAAACCAACATTCCCAACAGCCACCACCACCCCCAGATGATGTGTACTCCCAGCAACACACCTGCCACACCGCCCAACTTCCCCGACGCGCTGGCCATGTTCTCCAAGCTTTGCGCCTCTGAGGGCCTGCAGAGCAGCAACAGCCCCATGACTGCGGTAGCCTGCTCGCCCCCTGCAAACTTCAGTCCCTTCTGGGCCTCATCCCCACCCAGCCACTAGGCTCACTGGATCCCACCCTCCTCCCCAACCTCTTTCCATCGCCTCCACTGCCCACAGCCCACGTGGCCCCCTGGAGCGCAGCAGGGGGGCGCCCAGCAAAAGCCATGGCAGCGATGGATGGCCAGAGATGAGACTGGATGCCTCCAAGCGCTGGGCTGGAATGGGGGGCATTGGGGACACAAGAGGGTCAGGGAGCGGGGAGCTGGGGAGGTCCGGGATTTCCTGAAGATCGCACTGGAAGATTTTATAAAAGAATTTTTGTAGGTGGAGGGACAGTAAACTTCCTGGGCCACTTGGGTCCCTCAGGAGTTTCTCTTTGGGCAAGTTTTTTTCTCTTTTTAATATATAACTATAATATATATGAATATATAAATATAAAAAAATAAATAAATAAAATAAACCCCAAATCTCCTAAATCCCCTCTCACACACACTGCCTGGGAAAATAAAATTCCAGAGTCCGCAAAACAACTCTGGGGCTCTGAAGAGGCCGTGTCCATGCGGAAGGCCCTGCAGGGCTTGGCCTGGCTGACAGGAGCTTGCTGAGGGGAGACAGAGCGCTGCAGACAAGACCCAGGCTTATCTCCGGAACGCTGGGTCCCAGTCCTTCACTACCAACCTCTGCATCTGACTTAGCATAAACTCCTGCGGCAAGAGCAGAGCTGACCTCAGCTTCCGCCGCCCTGAAGCTAAGAATGCTCCCTCTGCAGCCGGCGAAGACTCCCGCTCTGCGGCAGCCCCGGCGGCTGCTCCCACTGTGGACTTCTGTCCCGTGACCGCTGGTTCCTGTCCGCTCCCCCACACCCGGGCCGGTCCTCCAGGGTAACCCAGTCCGAGTTCCGGGTCTGGGCCAGTCGTCTGGCTCAGGACCATCTCTTTCCACCTCCCCTGGAGCAAGAGCGCTTTCTGCCTGGACGCGACCTGTGCTACTCGGGCTAAGTGAACGGCGGCGGGACGACCTCCGCCCGGGCCTGGGCCGCGCCCACCTGCGGCAGCGCCCCGGCCTCCTCCCCGGCGGGAGGCTCTGCGAGGCAGGGGCGGGGCCGCGGCAGCGCGAGCTGGGGGTTCGGGGAGCCGGGCCGCCGCCCCGCCCGCGGCCCCGCGCTCACCTGGAGGCCCGGTCAGGAACACGTGGCGCACCATGGCGGTTCGCCGCAGCCGCCGCCGCCGCGTCGGGTCGGGTCAGCCCCGCCCACGCGCCGCAGGCCCCGCCCCGCCCCCGGAAGCCCCGCCCCCGCGCCGCAGGCCCCGTCCCGCCCCGCGCCCGCGCCCGCGCCCGCTCCTGCTCCGCCCGGGCCTGGGCGAGCGCGCGGGAGCTGCCCTTCTCAGGATTGCGAGCCTCGGGGCCTCGGTGGGAACGGGGCTTGGTCCTCCGTGCCGGGCTTGCGCGCGGCGTTGGTTACTAAGGCTTTGCTGCCGCAAGCATCCGAGTTCTGCCCTGGGGCCGCCCCAAGATGCAGTTCCCCCAGGCTGCGTCAGCCCGCTGCTGCTCCTCTGGGCCTGGGCCTGGGCCTGGGCCTGGACCTGGGCCTGGGCCGCCTTCTGACAGGAGCAGGCCCCGCCGCACTGCAACCCTGTGTGCCTGTTCACAGCGACCCTGCGCCCAGAGCCTCCCCGGGCAGCTTTAAGCTAACCCTGAGGCCTGGCCTCCACCATCAAAATGCAGTGTCGAACACAAGGTTACAGCAAATCTAAAGACCTAATTGGCTTTTCTGTTTTTTCGGTTTTTTTGGAACCGGGGATTGAACTCTCAGGCACTCGGCCACTGAGCCATACCCCAGCCCTGTTTTATATTTTATTTAGAGACAGGGTCGCACTGAGTTGCTTAGCCCCTTGTCCTTGCTGAGGCTGACTTTGAACCCTCGATCCTCCTGCCTCAGGTCCCGAGCCGCTGGGATTACAGGCGTGCGCCACCACGCCCCGCTCATCTAACTGGCTTTTATTGTGTCTGAAAATAGATTCCAAGTTGGCAATGAGCAGAGCAGAGGAGTTTGGCTTTATATGCAGAAGGGGCTAAACAAAGGGCTCATCCCGTTTTATGTGGTTAAAACAAGGAACGTCCTTACTGTGCTGATTACTGGGCTGGAGTCTGTTTTTGTTTTAGGAAGACTGGCCTCATTGGAAGTTCAGTTTGATCCCCAGGCATTTATACAAGTGACTCCATTCCGGTTTGGTCTGGTCTCCAAACCATTCCAGTTTGGTCCCGTTTGGCCTGGTCCACAGGCACTCAGTAAATAATTGCCTCTCCTAAACAGGATCTCACAGGAGTAATGGGGGAGTCCTCATCCTTGCCTTTTTTTTAGGAAGCTCCTAAAGTCCACTGAGTGAGAGCCACTAGTTCAGGTGGGCATCCCATATCTGCAGCCACTCTTGGAAGCCAGGCTCCCTATACCTCCACCTGGAGGATCTCAGGCAGAGAATTAAGTAGCTCCCTGCCTCACTTAACCACTTCAAGTGCCACCCCTCAAATGAAGTGGCAGTGCCCTTGGGCCAGATTTACCTGTAAAGTCTTTCAGTCTAACATGTAGTTTGACTTGTGATCAATCATTCTCTACCGTGGCTGAGAAAGCAATTTCAGTGAGTGCTCAACTTCATTGGTTTGTGCCCACCCAATAGACCTCCCCAACTGCAGTTAGCTGACAATATACGGCAGTCATGTGACCTCAGTTTATTGCTTTAAAAAAATTAAAAACGAGTCAGAGTTATGACACAGCTGTCACCACCATTTTTGCAACTTTTATAACAGTATATTATTATAGCAGTATATTACATATTATCCCAAGGGATAATGTAAAGTAGAGCCTTTCACATCTTGCACCTGCATGAAAATTAGAAGTTAATGAACAGAGAATGCAGCAAAGTAAACCCATAGAAGGATCTTCCAAAAACACCAAAGAAAGAAAGGGAAAGGAAATATGTGGTCGAATGTATCTCTTGTTCTAAAACACTAATTCTAAATGTTCCTTAAGTAACATTTCCCATTGCCGACAGGCAGTCTGGAAGGGGCTCACCATTCGAAACATCTTGTGAAGCTCTGCATGGGATTCTGGCATGAATGTAGGTAGCTCATAGATAGACTCAAGACCTAGGGATTCAGTGTCTCAGGAAAGAGAAAGAAAACTTCTCAAATGGATGTTCTTTACCCATTAACAACTACTTCTTTTGGAGGGGTGGGGCGGGTCGTGAGTGTTTTCACGCCTTGATAATTGATTTGTACAATATCTTTATGTGTTTTACAGCGACATCGGCAGCACAGGTTAAATATTTATGTTTTCTGGAGATTAAAGTGAGGGGACAACGTGATTAGCAACAAAATACCATTCTGAATGGAATTTCCCCTTGACATCTAATCAAGGTGCTGTGGACTGTGTCCCCTAAATTCATACTGAAATCCTCCCCGCAATGCAGAGGAGCAGGAGGTGAGTAGGTCACATGGATGGAGTCCTCATGAATGGGATCTGTGCTCGAGCAAGCAGATGGGAGAGACCTCTGTGCACTCTGCTGCCTGCCGGCTGCGCACACAGGACCAACACTGGCAAACCCGAAGGGACCTTCACCACGGACCTCAGGGTGTCTGCACGCCACTCTTGGGCCTCCCCCCTTCAGAATTGTGAGAAACACACGCGTGCTACTTAAGCCGTCCAGACTCTGGTATTCTGTTATGGTACACTGAGCTGGTGACACTGGTCTGTTGGAGATCAGGAATGGGTCCTTGTTCCCCAGAAGATTAAATGCCCAAGAAATGCTGAGGCTAGTATAGAAAACAATTGATTTAAGAAAGGGACAGAGACTTCTCCAAAGAGCAGGAGGCCCAGAGCTGGTGTCTGTGGGAGGGGGTATGTCTTGCTCTTTCGTCGACCCCAGAACCCCTCTTCTGATTATTGTCTTCTCTCTTCCTGAGAGCAGGGACACGGAGGTTCATTCTTAGCACCCCTGGGTGCCCAGGAGCAGGATGGCAGAGGTTAACAACGCACTGTTCTCTGTCTGATAATAGTCCTCATCCTCTCCTGACCCCCATCATCATTAGCTACCCTGACCGCCCGACCTTCTGCCTCAGTTTGCTGAGGCACGTGACATGTCCTAATGTGGTGAGCATGTTAGAAACGGTGAGCATCAGGCCAGCTGGTGCTGGGCCAGAGCCCGCGTACCTCGCTGCTCCTGTGCTGGCACCATGGGCCCCGTGGCTGTGGTTCAAGGACCAGGCCCAGCTCACCCAACACTCCAGATGGGCGTCACCATGGGGTGGACACCCTCAAACAGAGCTCAGACTGGGCTGCACCCCAGAGCCTCTGGAGCGGCAGAGCTGGAGTAGAACTGGGTGGCACTGGAGAGAGCGCCTGACCCTCGCTCCCCGGCCATGGCCGAGGGGGACCACCACAGACCCGGACTAAGACATGCCCTGGGTCCAGCCCAGAAGCAGCAGGTTAGGTTAGGACAGGTCTGAGGTGACGTGTGAGGCCTGCGTGAAGCACAATAAGGTGAGTCAACGCGCCAGCCGACTCCCAGTCCATAGGACGCTGGCAACACCTGTCCTCTCAGGCCAGGCAGAGCTGCAGGTAAATTGCTTTTTGGCAAAGAAAGCATGTGGGGGTCAGCACCATGGGCCTGTTTTATACAATTGTTCTCTTAGCCTGTGTCCCACCATTCTCCTCTGTCTGTCCCCTTACACTAGGACACAGGTGGACACAAGGAACATGTGACAGTCCTTCTTCCTACAAACCTGGGTGCAGCCTCCCTTTGCTAGAAAGCAGCCCTGTTCTTCAGGGAAGCAGTTTGAGAATACCTCTGCCGCCAAAAAGCCCAGAATGTCTGAAAACAGGATTTTGTGGGGGTTTTTTTTCCATATTTCCCTTGGCCCAGGACTGCCCTGGTTTTAAAACTACAAGCCCCCTGTCTTAGGAAGCCCCTCAATCCCTGGCCAACCAGTGAAAATGACCAGAATTCTCTCTAGCCTCATGAAGTAATGGGGGTAAACAAGATCTTCTGAGTGAACTGCCAAGGACCAGCGAGGTGCATGGGGAAGGAGGCTGGAAGCAGAGCTGCCTGGCTTCACGGTCATCTCAGAGGAAGGCCCCGCTCTGCAGCTGATTTCTTCAGGTTCAAGGTCATTCTTCCCACCTGGATCCCAGCAGTTGAGGATCTATTGTGTGTAAAATAGTGTGGCACTTGTTCTGGCTTGAATCTGTCTCAGATGGGTAGGAACCCCAAATCCCTGCATCTAATGACTATCGAGTGGTGGATCTGAAGGGAGCTGGCCTTGAAACACAGCTCCCTCCCTCCCTCCCTCCCTCCTTCCTTCCTCCTTCCTTTACTTTCTTTTCCTTCCTTTCTTCTTTCCTCCCCCTATTTATTCCAGATACTATGGTAAATGGCAGGGATCAAACATGTGTTTGAAAAGGCTTCTGTCTTCAGAAGATTAAGTTAAAAACACTGCCTTTTTTACCTGAGGTCCAAATTTTGAAGAAGAAGGTCAAATGCCCTTGAGTTACAATGTTTTTTTCTTTCAGAATGAAAATGTCTTATTTGAGCTCCACCGGAAGCGTCCTTCCCCAGCCCTTGAGGCTGCCTACCTTGGTGAAGGAAGGTTGCCACTGGGGGAGCTGGCACTGCCCTTCAGCCCGCAGCCTCTCCGCACTTCACGCCTCACACGGGAGCAGCTGACATGCACAGAGCGCCTCCTGTGCGCCAGCCTCAGTTCTCAGAGTGTTACAAATTACATTGGCTCCTTTAATCATCTCAGAAAGTGCACTGTAAGTGGAGAAGCAAGGCACAGAGAGGTTAAGGGAACTGTCACAGGCTGTCATTATGCGTGCATACACCCATGCATCCATCCATCAACACATCCATCTACCCATCCACCCACCCATGCATGCATCCATGCATCCCTATAGAAGCATACACATGCAGATGCTTCTCATGCACACATGTCCCAATACACCCTTAGGACAAGTATAAAATGTCCTAACTCAAAAATGCACTCACTGCACCGCCTTCAGAGTACCCAGCTTGGCAGCACAGTGCACCGTGGATGTCACTTGTTGGCCTTCTCGATGGCGGGGCTGACCAGGAGCTGCTGCTCACCCCTGCTGCCCGGCATTGAGAGTATCAGAATGTACATTGCAATTCTGGGAAAAGATCCAAAGTCAAAATTTGGAAGAACGTTTTCTGCTGAGCATGTCTCATTTTCACACTACTGTAAAGGAGACATGCTGTGAATGGAAGCCCCCAAGTCCAGGACCACCGGGTGCCTGTGCACAGTGCAGACTCAGGCTCCGGCCACAGCCTCTTCTCCAGCCTCTCTCTGTGCCTCTGCTCACTGATGCAGCATTTTACTTTTGTCCTGAAAGTAGATCAGGAGCAACCTCACGAGGCAGGAGGGGTTGCTGGGGGACGGCACACAGTTTTCCCTCTTCCAGGAAAACCAGACCCGTGTCACACTGGGATCAGAGGTCACAAGCAGCTG
The DNA here is from genome assembly GCA_020662805.1 of Glaucomys volans. Classification (NCBI taxonomy): domain Eukaryota; kingdom Metazoa; phylum Chordata; class Mammalia; order Rodentia; family Sciuridae; genus Glaucomys; species Glaucomys volans. The sequence goes on from JAJEJO010048131.1 coordinate 486,762, forward strand.
CTGTGTAGCTGAGAGAGCAGACCCCCACAGGGCTCTGTGCCTGATTCTCATCTCCTTCTTCCCTCCAGGGGCTTCCAGAATTGTCATCACTGTCACAGAGGGCCTGCTTGTGTCCGTCAGCTTTCATCACTCTGACCAAAGTACCTGAAAATAGCAGCTGGAAGGAGGAGATTGATTTGGGCTCACAGTTTCAGAGGTTCGGTCGAGGGTCAGCTGGCTCAGTTGCTCTGGGCCTTAGGTGAGACAGAACATCATGGGCAGAAGAGGTGGCAGAGGAAATGCTCAGCTCATGGCAGCCAGGGCGGGCAGGGAGGAAGGAAAGGAAAGCAGAAGGGGTGGGGAGAAGGTGAGCCCTTCCAGGCGCTCCTGGGCCTGCTTCCTCCAGCGAGGCCGGCCTCCCAGTGCACCCCAGCCACGCCTCTCCTCCCGGGGCATCTCCTTGGTCTTCCTAAACAGGCCGTGCTCTTTGACCCTCTTCTGGGCCAGACCTCATGGTTCCTCCTAAAGCCGTGTGTGGTCCCAAACCCCATCGGGTGGATGCGTGATGTGTCAGACTAATCAATCATCTGGGACATTTTAGGGCACGTTTGTTCTTCCTCCCCGTGGAGAACCCCCATGGGTGAGAGAGGGCTGATTTTCCCGGAGGTGTGGACAGACAGAACCTCTCCTTTCCTTGGGTCCCTCCCTCCAGCCCCTCACCTGATTCCATAACAAGGCTCCAAGCTGAGGCAAGAGCAGCACAGAGAGTCGGGGCAAAAGAAGAGCCGGTCACCCCTGCCGGCCGCCTGGCCGCCCTGCAGTGTGCAGATCTCAGGTGGGGCACTCGGGCTGCCCTGCCCGAGGCTGCCCAGTAAGATGCTTAGCACACCTCCAGGCCGCCTTGGTGCGCGGGCACAGGAATGGTGCTGGCCAGGGGCGCCACCAGCCCTTGCTGCCTGGTGCTGCAGCTTGGAAAGGGGCGCACAGAATGTCCCACAGGGCCTCCTGGTCCACCATGTTCAACTTTCTCTGCTTTGAAGGCTCAGTCCCATGTCATCTTCCCCTAGCTGACACATCCTGGTCACTCCTGACCCTCAGGATGTGCCAAGTGTCCCCGATCGGTGCTCCTAGTTTTCTGAACTCCTCGTTCAATCCTCTCATCTAGCTCTAACTGAATGGCAACATTTGAGTGTATTTGGTGACTGTTTCCTCTCTGGAACGAAGACTACAGAGGAACTAGCTCGGCCTTATACACCAAGGACTCCGCCAGCCTCCAGGTGTTCGGTTAATGCTTCCTAAGTAAATAAGCTCCATGGTTCAGTTCCCCGTGACACTCTTCTTAGGTTGGAGAGATGTGCATGTGGAAGGGAGCCCTGGCCCCGTTCTGCAGCACCACGGGCACCTGCCCCTTCTTCCACCTGCAGAGTGCGGAGCAGCCCCTCGGTGGGGAAGGCGTGGCCGGGTTCTTCCCTGGCGATGCTTCTCCCCTGCAGAGGCCCCGCAATGCACGGGACGGTTATTTGATGGTATAGTAAAATCTCACAGAGTCAGTACCCTGAACACCTCATCCACTGGGACGGCTCCTGTCAAAACGAATGGCTGGAGAAACAGAAAGTAAGCACTGAGGAGGGCGTGGAGATGTGGGAGCCTGTGCCCTCGGCGGGATCCTCAGTGCGCTGGCGGAGCTGATGCATCATGTGTCCCTTCAGTACAACACAGTTCTGTTCTTACGATTTGTTAAAAAATAAAATAAAATAAAATAAAACCGGTTGTTTTGCCCTGCGTGCTTGTCCACAGTCTGGGATCTGGTGACCCACACTCCAAGCTGTAAGGGAACCAGCACATTATAAAATCGTACTCTAATCCTAATAGGAATTTCAGGAAGGAGACTGAGAGCTGGTGGAAGAAACCGAGAAGACAGAAGGTGGCCCACGGGTCCCAGGTGCAAATATGGCAATGAGGGGGCAGGGGCCTGGGCTCACCGTGTGCCCAAGGTTGCTGGAAAGACACAGGTGGACCACAGAGGCACACTTTTTAGAATAAGCACATCCCATTTAATATTTGGGATGTACTTACACTAAATAATTGTTCATTGTTTGTCTTAAATTCAAATTAACTAAGGGTATTTTATTGGCTAAGTGCAGCAACCTTAAGGGTGTCCCCCACCGTCCCCCTGTCCCACTTCCCAGCTGGTGGCATGAGGAGACTGAACCACACAGCATCCTGGCGCTCCTGACGCCCACATTCTGTGTCTGAGATGCAGTGAGGAGAAGGGAACGCAGCACCTGGGTTCGAACACCTAAGAGCGGCACAAAGGAGGAAAAAGGGGCAATGGCCAGAGGTGACGGGAAGCGTGGCTGTGGTCTCCACACTGGAACTGACCAGGAGGTTGGCTGGGTTTTTCTCTTTCCAGCAGCAGCTGAGCATGTGTGGAGCTAGCTTGAAAGGCAAGGTCAGCAGAGAACGTCAGGGGGCTTCTGCCGAGGACTGTTGGACGTAGCAAGGCAGCTGCGTTTGGCCTGGTGGCTGCGATGGGTGGCGGTGAGATGGTTGCTTCAGATCCAAGGTGGGTCTGAAGCCCCTGGGGCCACCATGGGGAAGACTATGTGGAAACCTGCTGGACCACCTGGCCGCCGCAGGCCCCGGTTCTGCCTACAGAAGCAAATGTCCACCGAGGCCAGTGTCCAGCAACCCCCGTGGGGTTGGACTGAGCCTTTGCCAGGGCACAGCCACTCCAGTCAATGGCCACAGGTCCTTCTGGAGAAGGTGAGGAGGGAGATGTGCAGGGCCAAGCTGGCCTTGTGCCTCCAGGGGCCTGGCCTCCCTTCCACTCAGGGACTGGAGCAAGGGCGAGGCCAGAGGGGGCCTCAGGAGGACATCTAAGGAGGGCTCCAGTGCCATCCCTGCAAATGCCTGACCGAGAGCAGCCGCCTCCTCCAATCCCACAGCCTAGTGCCCTGGCCTCCCTCTTGTCCAGACCCCTGACTGGCCAGACTGAGGGTTGTGGAGAGGCCGACGGGCCCACAGTGGTGACTCACTGTCAAGTCCTCACCAGAGGGGACACCAATCAACACCAAAGACACGTGGGTCACACTGCTCTGATCCCTGCTCGGGCCCTGCAGCCACCACCTGGTGGTGGCTCTGACATGGTGCTTCTGTTGACCCTCACACCCAGGACCCCAGGACCCCAGGGAGTTCCCTTCTGGCCTGAAGGCCACACCACCACCACACTCCAGGTCCAGCGACCAGGAGCTCAGAGGGAGGCCGTAAGGAAGCCCACTGCCTGGAGGCCAGGAAAGGGCTGCCTTCACGTGAGTGGAAGGGAAGCCACTTGGCACAGTCCCCGCGGGAACGGCACTCAGAGGATGGGACAGGCCACCGCTCTCGTGATGGCTACACCCGCGGGTCCCCTGTGCCCACCGCAGGAGCCTGGTCTCTGCAGGAGTGCAGGCCACACCTGGACGTTCCTTCACCCCGTGATGCTTCCTTCACCCCAGGGCCAGTTGACAAGTCCATACCAACATGGTTGGCTCAGGGCCCAGGTGCGTGGTGGGCACACACGGGGGCTCCCTTTTTACAACCCCAGCTACAAACGCTAGAAGAAAGAGAAGCAGGAAGAAGGGGCACAGGTTGCTATGCACAGGGTTCAGAGAGAAGCAGCTCTGTGGATTCCTGAGCAGCGCGGGAACCCACACTTCCGCTCTCAGCGTAGAGCGCTCATTGCCCGGGACAACCTTCAGAGCCCTCCTGCCACGGGTAAGGCTGACTCCCTTCTCGTGACAGAGGTCTGGGCTGTCCTGGTGTCCTCTGGGTCGCAGTGTCTGAGCATCTGCAGAGTGTACAGGGATGAAAATGACTCATGAACTTGAAACCTGGAGTCCCTTTTAGAAGACTGAAGACTAATCCCCCTCTTGGCCTCCTACTGTAATTGAAAAACAACTTAACTTAAAACATGATTTGTTATGTTGCAAGCTTGGTGCACATTTTGCCTGCCTACCAGGTCTTGCAAATAAGCATTCATTCTATTGTATAAACAAAGACACTATTTTAAGTTCAAGAGAAAATTAATCTTCCCTTCTTCTTATCTGGTTAAGAGAAGCTGTGTTCTTCTTCCTCCCCTAAATTCATTTCCTCAGAACCCCCTCCCCAACTTAATTGCTTTCCCAGCTTGGGGTTTGGGAGTTGTAAGCTGATAGGGACTTTTACAAAGCCTGTCCCTTTCCCTGGCTTATTTGGTCTCGGTTTGGTGCTTCTCCTCCTACCTGGGAAATGCCTCTGCTCCGCGTGGGGTTCTGGGCCTAAGGCCTTGCAGGCCTTTGACCTACATAGCAACACAGAGAGGGACGCTTTTAGCATGGAAAGGGCCCACCCTTCGATCCGTTTGGACAAATGCCTAGAGGGGTAGAGAGCATTTCCACCCCCAAGCACCCTGTGCCCTTCCCAGACCACCCCTCACCCAGCAAGCCCGCCCTGTGCACTGCGGGGCCCAGGGTGCGCTCGGGTGTGTGCTGGCTGCATTCAAGCCCGCGTTGCTGAATTCGCCCATGTGGTTGTTTGCATGAGCTGCACCCTGAGGATCCATCCGCACGAACCCAGCTACAAACTGGGGAAGAGGAGGCAGCAGCCGGGGCCAGGCCGGCCCTGCTCAAGCTTTGGAAATGAGCAGCTCTGGGAACCGACTTCGGGCCCCTTCCGTGTCCGTGAACTGCGCTCTCTGCGCCCGACCTGCCAGAGCCTGTGCGGCTCGCGCTGCCTTCAGCCGGACTGTTATTTAAACACAGAAGCGAAACCTGCTCTGACCGCAGCCCCCCTGTGGCCTGCCCCTCGCGAGAACCTCCAGTCGGACAGAAGGGCCGCGCTGCGCGGCTAACGGGCTGTGAGGTCGTCCTTCCAGGACTGGGTATCGAGAGGCTTTTTGTTTTTTAATGTTACCAGGGATTTAACTGAGGGGTGCTTTGCCACTGAGCCGCATCCCAGTCCTGCTTATTTTTTATTCAGAGACAGGGTGTCACTAAGTTGCTCAGAGCCTCAGTAAGTTGCAGAGGCTGGCCTCAAACTTGGGATCCTCCTGCCTCAATCTTCTGAGTCTCTGGATTACCAGCGCCGCTCCCACACCCTGCAATTGTGAGGTTTTAATGCCATCCATTAACTGATTATCTTATTGTGTCTGTGATTTGCATTTCCTGGGAACACAATGCTGAACAGCCTCCGTTCGCTAATTGGCCCTTTGTTTCTGAGGACGCCTATTCAGTTTCCCCGTGTTTTAGAGGATTGTTTGTTTTCTGGTTGCTGAGTTAGTACACATTCTGGATGCAAGTCCTTTGTCAGAGATGTAGCAAGTGTTGGCTCTGGCACGTATTAGCTGTGGTAGAATTTAAACAAAGCAAAGCAGGCCTCCCGGAAACTTGTTGAAATCCTCATGGATTCAACAGCAGACTCTGGACTGCGAGTTGCAGCAGCGTGAGGAGGGAGCCAGCCGGGTCAGTGCAGGGCCGCTCCGCCCTGCCAGTAGACCAGAGCCCCCTGCGCAGCCCCGCCCCGGCTCTGGCTCTGATTCACCACAGCACGGTTCAGGTAGTGACACTTTTCTGCAAATACGTTCTGGTTAAATATGATGCCGAGGAAAGCCGCCTCCCGAGTTCCAGGCAGGCAGAGTGGAGGAAGGCGTAACGTTCAGAGGGTGGGTGGCTGCTCTGTCTGCAGCCCACAGAGACGGAGCAGAGAGACCACCCAGGGGAGCAGAGGTGCCTGTGTACGCACTTGACCGTGGGACACCCTCCAGGGGTCAGATGGCACATAAATAATAGCAAAGAAAATTAAGATTAAAAGTGGTGGAGGCAGGGCAGCCTATAATCCCAGCTTCTCAGAGGCTGAGGCAGGAGGGTGCAAAGTTCAAGGCCAGCCTGGGCAACTCAGAGAGACCCTGTCTCAAAATAAAAAAATACAAGGGCTGGATGCAGCTCAGTGGTAGAGCACTTGCCTGGCATGTGGGAGGTGCTGGTTTCCATCCCCAGAGCTCAAAATGAAGACAAGTGGAGAAGTCACTATAAAGGTACAGGTACCATCTGTCTGTCCACTGTCATTCGTTTATCTGTCTATCTATCTATCTATCTATCTATCTATCTATCTATCTATCTATCTAATCATCTATCCATCTATCATCTATCTATATCAAGGATTGACCTCAGGGGCACTCAACCACTGAGCCCCATCGCGGCCCTTTTTACTTTTTATTTTGAGACAGGGTCTCACTGAATTGTGAAGGTCCTCATGAAGTTTCTGAGGCTGGCCTTGAATTTGCAATCCTCCTGCCTCAGCCTCCTAAGCAGCTGGATTACAGGCGTGCACCACTGCGCCCTGCCTGCAGTTGCCTTTTAAAGAAACAACTGGCCTTTCAGTGGTGTCTGGTGGGCCTCTGGCCACCGCAGCCCTCCTGTTGCTTAGAGGACTGAAGTTTTTAGGGTACCTTGGGCAGGCAGCTTTGTTTGCTCGCAGGATGGCAACTGTCCAGCGCAGCTGCCCACGGACTTCCCTGCTCCCCTCTGCACTTGTGGGCAGAGCTTGGCATTAAGGCTCAGACAGAACCAGGAGGCCCGATGCCCGGCTCTGTGCCCCTCTGCATGTCACTCACAGGGCGGTGTTGGAGTGGAAAACAGCGCTTCCCTCCTCCACCCGCAGGCGGCTCAGTACCTGGCTTCCCGGGGTTTGTATCCCTCAGTGGAACTGCGCGCTGTGAAATCACGAGTGTGGTTAGAAGTTGGACGGGTGGCTGGACGCCACGCTGTCAGCCCGCCTGCTGAGGTGGCTGTGTCCTGCTGTCTTGATCGACTGTCTCCAGTGGTCCACACCACAGTCCAGTGCTCCCTCCCGCCTGTGACCGGCAGGGGCACAGGGGCTCCTGACTGCGGGGCACCTCTGAGGGAGGAAGTGGGGCCCTTACTTCTGCCGGGTGTCGCAGGGAGGGGACGGGTGTGTCCAGCACTGCTGTCCCTTGGAAGCTCTGTGCTTCTACAAGACGTTTCTACACCGAGTTCCCCAGACACCTGGACAGGACGGCTCACAAGCTGAGCACCACAGGCCTGGGAGGTGGCACGTCCCTGTCCTTCAGCTGAGGGCACAGGCCTCCACCCCTCCCTCACCTCAGAGGGCTCACTGTCTTCCTCCTGCAGTTCTCCGAGCCCAGGGAGACTCTTGGCTTTGGACGCTCTGCTTAGTGACAGGACTCCTGGTCTGGCTGTGTTTGGGAGGCCGAGGAGAGATAGGTGGAGCCTTGACCTTCAGCATCCCCACGTGCTCAATGAAGGCCTGGCAGAGCCGCCAGCGGGCAGTGCTTTTCTTAATCACCAACGATTTTCTGCTGCCGTCCGCTGGTTCTGTGTGGACAGTGCACTGGTCACAGACCCCGCGGGGGCTCAGCCTCTCCCATGGCTCCGGCTGACCTTGGCGAGCCCTGTGCGCCTGTGCTGCCTGACCACTCTGAGGAGGCCCTCTGCCACTCTGAGCCCACCACAGCTCAAGGGGAGGCAGCCATCACTCTATCATGCTGGGAGCCCAGGTGCCCAGGGAGTATAGACGGCAAGTGGCCCAGAGCTTGGAACTCCTTATCTCCACCCCTCTGCCCAGGAGCTTGTTCTCACAGGGCCTCAGCTGGCCCAACCAGTTCTCCTGCCTGGGCTTTCCCTCAGCCTCCAAAGCACTGAGCCTCCACCACATGGCAGCTCGCCCAGCCTCCATCCGCCCTGACCAGGTTAAACTTGGACCTCACTCCTCTGGGATACCTGCCGTACACCAGGTCAGGGACAGGGGCCCCTCTGGGACCACCTGGTCACTGCACACGGCACAGGGGATTGTCCCAGCCTCCTTCCTTCCGCAGCCCACCATGGGGCACTCACCGTGGTGCCTCTCCTGGACTGTGCACGCCTGTCTCTGGCTGGCCCTCAGCTAAAACACAAGTACCTGGTGAAGGAAGGTTTGGGAAGGGGGGTTATTGCTGGTTCTCCCAGAGGAAATAAGTGTCCATCTTGTGAGCCAGGAGGAGGGCAGAGCTGGAACCAGGAGAACTGGATTGTACCATCTGGGGATTCAAGTGGGGAACTCACAGCCCTTCTTCTGAGCAATGGGAAGATGGGCAGAGCCGGGTGTCCAGGTGCGGCTGCAGGTGGGACAGTGGGCGCATGGTCAGCTGAGCACGTGACAGCCCGCAGGCACGGGGGCTTTCCTGGCTTTGCTCTGGGTCCCATCTGAAGGAACGCTGTCCAGGGGAGCAACTCTTTGCCCCTTCACCAGACTAAGGCCTTTCCGATTCACAAAAGAGGGTGCTCCCAGAAACAGAGTCTGGCTGAGTCCCAGCCAAATGCCTCTCGGCAGGAGCCTCCCCAGGGAGGCTGCACCCAGCAGGTCAGATCTCCGCCTGGGCCGAGGTGCATGTGGCAGTTCATTTAGCAAATTGCTGATTGACCATCTTTGTCCCCCGGGAGGGTTATGTCCACTTGCACATGGAGGGCACAAGGTGCGCGTGCTGCCTGGCCCCCAGGGAGTCTGTGGGGAGTGGCAGGGAGTGGGTGCAGCCCTCGGCCACTCTGCAGAGCCCTCCCTGCAGGCGCCTTCACGGGCATGTGCAGGGCGCCTCAGCCACTTCTGCAGTTCCCTGTCCACCTCGGCCCCCGTGGGCCCAGCACTGCCATCTCACAGTTTGGTTTCTTAGTCGTTCTTTCTCTAAACGAGTCTGCTTGCTGGTGTGACATGGGGACGCCGGGGCAGACATGAAGAATGCGGCTCTTCCCATCACATTTCTAGTCTCTGGCCTGGCCCCTGTCCACGTGACCCTTGGTCAGCTCACTTCAAAGCCATCTTAATGACTGCCCTGCAGCACAGCTGGACACACGTGCACATGGCAACGAGGGTGGCATCCCACACCATGGCGCCGCGTTGCAGGTCTTCCGCCCTTGGTCTCCGACATGCCCCTGTGAGGAACGCACAGCGGGTGCCTGGTTCACATTTCAGCCTTCCTGTTCAACTAGAACCCAACTCCCTTGCGAGAGGCGTGTCTGCACCCACATCCCAGGCCAGCCTTCAAGCAGCAGCAAGCACCTGCCGTGAGCCCTTGAGAGGCACGTGGTTCCTCGAGGCCCCACCACTGGAGAGTGCAGATGTCTATAAAGAGGGACTTTGTTTGTGAGGTGCTTTGGGTCTGGACCTTTTCTTTGGCTGTTGTTAAGTGGAGAACTTAGCAACTTATTGAAAAAGGCATTTTGTCCCCATCCTACAGGGTCAGATTATGCCCCGACTCCCAGCTTCCTGACTGATGGAGCCAGTCTGGGTCTCTCCACCAGTTAGTGGAGCACCCCCAGAGTGGCTGAGTGCACCCTGGGCCTGCAGTCTCTGGAGGGCAGTGTGGAGCTCAGAGCTGGGTGTGCAGGACCTGGGCTCTCCTGCCAGCCGTGGTAGCCCTGTGGCCCTGGGAGAGCCACACCCTGACTGCAGATAGCTTTGCATCTGTGAAAGTCCGCAGGGTCTCTTCCAGCCCTGAGCTGGAGGGTAGGGATCTCACCTCCAGCCCCGCTGCGACGGAACAACCCGTTATCTGCAGCACAAATGCAGCCTCCAAATACTTCTGATAAGAGGAACCCAAGTTACCCTGAGGGGCCGACTTTTGTGGCACTTACAGACCAGACCCTGAAGCTCAGGGAGATAAGGATGATTCCTCCTAACCGTGAAGCCTGTGAGAATTCACAGTTAAGAATACAACTAGGACTGGTCGGCATGGCCCAAGGTGACCTAGAGTTGCCATGGCAGTGGCGACTTGGAAGTCTGGTGTCATCCTGCTGTCAGTCAAAAGTCAAGAGGCGAATCTGGGTAGGACTCTCTGGAAAGTTCTCTGGGAACCCCAATAAACCTGAAGGGCAGGAGGGGCACTTGTCCCTCTCCTCTCTGAAAAGACCCCCTCTCTCCTTAAGAGTGTCTCTTTCCCCTTTCCCTCTCCCTCTCT